>VYZS01093679.1:2398-12647 GCA_013400695.1 Neodrepanis coruscans | reverse complement strand
CGAGCACCGCCCGCACTGGTAAGCCCGCGCTGCGCTGCCCAGAAAAGCCGCCGCTTTCGCCGCCGCAGGTAAGGGGCTGGCCCTGCACTCCCGGAGGGCCTCGGGGGGACGAGGAGGCGCTGCCGCTGCCCCTATGGCACGTGCCCCCAGAGCAGACTGCGGCCGGGAGACGGAGGGGTGGCGGAGGCGGCGATCCGCTGGGCTCGCGCCAGCCAATTCAGCTCGGACCACCTCTGCCGCTGCTCCACAGCGCTGCGCCGCCCAGCCGCCGCTGCCACTCCCGCCGCTGCCCCCCGCCCGGGGCCCGGCCGCTGTTGGCGCTAGGCAAAGGCGCCGCTTCGCTGCCGCAACACGGCTTGATCGTTTTTACTTTCATTTTTTAGCCCCATGACAAACAGTAGCAAACAGTCCTGGGTTTTTTGCTGCTTTTTTTTTTGTGTTTTAGTGAATTAGACTGGCATCAGACTAGATCTGATGCAGAGAATAGCTGGTACAAAGCCATACCTGTCTTGTAAAAACAAGAGTGTGTCCTCCTATAAATACCAATGAAATTATGTGTGTTATTTTAAATGATGGGGTAGGTTTTCCTCAAGTGTCTGAGAGGTAACCCTAGCTATATCATGTCAGCCTGTCTACCTACACCTCTGGAGGCTTCAAATAAACGTGCATTCTGTCCTTCTTAGATCTTCTGTCATTAGGAAAACTTAGTGTTAAGGCAAAAGGAGGGTAAAGGGACTTATGCTGATGTTTCTCATGTCCAAATGGCAACATTAGCCATCTTGTAGAGAGGCCAGTGCCTACTTTTGGCAGTAATCAATTGCCAGTTGGCCAGATGAGTGATCACTGCATACATGCAGAGAAGCATCTGTGGCTTTTCAACATGTCTCAGACACTAGGGATTCAGGGCACATGTGGAACAGTATGATTTGAGCATGGAGAGCATGTGTGAGAGTGTCAGAGTCAATGTATGCATGCAGCATAACTGATTCATAGAAAGCCAAGTAAATCCAGAAAAGTGTCCATCTTTATGGGCTAATCAACAGAGGCCTAGTAGGCCTCTGCTGGATGTGGTCAGATTCCCATCAGTTTGTTCATGATGGATGTTGGCAGGTATGAGTGAATTCATTCAGTCAAATGGAAGCTCTATTTGACTATATTTACCTGTACCTGTTATCGACATCCAAGATTAGGGTTACTCTCGGAGGTAGACAAAGTCTTAGTTATCCTCTTACCCCAAGAGATGGTTAGTGATCAAGCTGTGGGAATTACTTGGAATGTATTTTCCTGCCATTGAGACAGCTAGATAATTTGGCTTGTTGGTAATAATAATCAAATATTCTTTAAAAAATATTTTCTTTGAAAGTAAATGAAAGTTCCCAGGTGAGGAACACATCTAGCTCTTTATTCATTGAGGAACAATAAAATGCATTATGGTGCCTATTTGTTGTACAACTGTTGACCACAACAGAAATTTAGGAATTATTCCTCTGCCAGTATTCTGTATAGACAGACTGAAGCAGGAAGAGCTGAGAATGGGTGGGAAAGTGAGTGACCTGAAATTTCACATTACTGTGAAAGCAAACTTTTACGTTATTCTGTACAAAAGAACAGAAGAATAAGAGCACAGAGGTTAATTTAGGTAATCATCCAGAGAGGATGAAGAGTGTCAAAAACCTCATCACGCCTTCTCTAGATCACTGTCTCAAAACCCAGTATTTAAGACTTTGCAACCCTGGAGAATAGGCAAACATTGGTCCTTTCTCAGTCTTCAAATCAACTGCTGTGGTAGGAATGGAAACACCCACATCATGCTTTACTTTGGTAACATTAATGTTCAGATCAACATGTGTCATGGAGACCTTTAGAGTTGTAATGTGCAACTCAAGCATCTTCTCCTTGGGCTCCTTCAGTTTTCCTTCTGACTCTTTGATGAAGATGTCATAAAATGACGCCTTTATATAGAAGTTGTGCAAGTCTCTCTGGATTTCAGAATCAGGTAACTAAAGGAAAATTATTTGTTCATGCAAGTTAAATAAAAAAACCCCTGTTCTTTGGCAATGAGTTTGTACCGTCCACAAATGCCTGTCAGTTTATGTCCTGATCTGTGAGTCTTGTTTCCACGCTGCAAACACGTTGATGCAAAAGTTCCCCCTGACACTATTCAGTCCTGCTTGTTTCAGTCTGTGCTGCATGAAAGAGACATTCTCCAGCACCTGTGTTCTCACTGATGCCTTCAGCAAAGCCCTGCAGATGAACCATTAGAAATACATGCTGACCTTAACAACGAAGGAGCCAACATACTTCACTCATAAGACCCAGAGAGCAATCAGACAGCATCCCAGTGACATTCATCACAGCTGCTGGCAACAGCCTTTAATTCATCTGGTATTTAACCAGGGTGAAATACCCTGTAGCTATATCATGTTTGTTGGTGTTAGATGAACCCAGCTCATCGCCCACTCACTAAAGTTCAGGATTTAACACCAATCTTCGGTCTGCAGGCAGTTCTTCTCCTGCACAAAATACTTGTCTCCTCTTTGTCCTTTATTATATACTTTGTTCACAGCCTGTTTTCTAAACTCCCCTCTGCTCATCTCCAACATCTCCAACGTTTGCCTGGATTTGAGAGCTATGTTACATTCTGGCACAAGTCAGAGATGCAGCCCATCAGTGATGTAATTAAGCCCAGTGATTAGAGGCAAATTTTCCAGCTTTCATTGTTAAAAGTTAAGAATATTCAAGAGATGAAAACTGTAAGTGTTTTTTCAATATTGAACACTGAAGTGATGTGGTTGTAGCATCCTTTTAAAAAGATGGATGGAAATGGGAGATATTTAGGAACAATAGCTCAGATAATAAATAGGTCTATGTCTCATACAAATTGACTGCTAAGTCTTTAAAAAATTAATTGGACTTCTTTCAGCGTGATTCTGATCCAGAAAAGTCAATGAAGACAAATGCAGTCACTGGGGGCTAAAGCAAATCTAGTGGGTATTAAACACAGTCTGCTGTAATCCTATTGGATGATCTCCCCTGCTTTTATGAGATTTATGTCTTTCTGCATTTAGAATGTGATCTAATCGAATGCTCTAATGCTGTAAAGTTAGAAGAGTAAAACTTACTGCATTAAAGCCTGGTTCTATTAAAGTATAAAAGCTCCTACTGATTTTAATGAGGCTGGTTTCATGCCCTATATAAGTCTAGGTACGAACTACATTATTGTTTCAATAAATTCAGAGGCGGTGGGGTGGGAAGGTGGGGAGGGGAAAGCATGTAGCCTACCTTTATCTATTCCACTTATACAGTTTAATCTGGAATAGGGACACGATAACTGTATAGAAAACACAAGGAGGGAGTTGTGAATCTTCCATGAATGATGCTGGCGGCAGAAGAAAATCCACATAGCTCAGAGATAGATCAGTTATTCCTGGCTATCTAAAAAGTTAAAAATAATGAAGTACATTTCTATGGTTCCCAGCATTCAAAAAGCATGAGTGAAGGTCTCCAAATAATAAGATTTTAAAAAAGTAAATCCTGAGTACATTTTAGGACAATGGCAAGACTTGGGTTCTCTTTCAGATTTTTTCATCAGTTTTCATCCCAGTGTTGAAAATGTTCTTTTGTTCCCTTTCCTTCCTTTCTTTTTTTTTTTTTTTAACAAGATTAAAAATATTGAGGCTCCTGGATGATCATTTGACACTGGAATTCAATACATACATAGACAGAACACCAGGTATAGTGAGATTTGTGTAAAGTCCACAACAGGTAGCACAAAATAGTAAAATTAACTTCAGCGAAGTGCCAAAGGGAATACAAAATGTAAGGTAAAGAAAATAGAAGAATCAAATATATCTTTGAATTGACAATGCTGCTCAACTTAAAATTATTGAACCATTTGTAATTTATAGAACTGAATTTATAAAGAACTTGATCAGCTTACTATTCTTAATAAGTTCTTGTTCAGAAATGTAGCCCTTTTACCATTTATGCGCTGACAGAAAATTTGATTTTCCAGTTCTGTTTTTTGTATCTGCTGTGCTGTCCAGCTAAATGTATTCCTTCCTATGAATGAGTCTTAAACCAAATTTCATCTTGACATTTCAGATATATCTTGTGGCTGTTTCAGTATGAAAGTGTTTAGGGGACTCTAAGAGTCTTGATCATTAAAGGAAGTGATCTTTAAATAACTTAAAGGTTCCCAGCTTCCAAAACATTTTAGAAGCATTTTACCCCCCTGAAATTGGAGAGCTCTCTGTTTGAAACCTGACAGAATGACTTGGGTTCTTCTTGCTTATGGCAAAATATGTCCACAAAGCAAGTAGTGATATGACTGCAGAATGAGTTGGTGTATACATCGTGCTAGCTTCAATCTCACTTGTACAGGAAAGCTCAAAGAAGACACATGCCTGCTGCAGTGCAAATTGTTGGCTTTACTGTTGCTGCACACTCTGCTGTTTGACATAGCTGTGTTTGCTTGTTGTGCAGTTGCTTCCGGCGTAGATACATAACCATGTTTTAACAGCCTTTGTGCAAAGGGTGTATTTCTGTGCTCATCGACACTGAGAAATCACCTGATAGTGCTGAACTGGGCATTCTCACTTCTGGGTTGAACTAACTGGAGTGCAAGATGTGGACTCTACACTGTTCATGGACATGCAAGACTTAGTTAATACTGCATGTTCTGGAATCCCGTATACTTCTTTGTGGCCACTCATGTGGACTGTATTGAGGCTAAGGGATCTCCAGTGGTTAGTTGGTCTTTGTATACAGCAATATAAACAAGGCTGGGACAAGCAGTTAAAAAAGGGCTTCTCCAGGTGAAATACTTGCCTGCTCTCATTATTAGTAAAACTCTTGTAGTGTAAATGGCCCCTTATATAGTGCTAAAGGCCCAGACTGACATCCCCAAACTGAGTCAGTTGTCATGGGAGAAATTGTGGTTACCTTTCCCTTCCTATCTGTCTGCTGGAGATTATGACCCAGAGCAGGAATAGCACAACAGGTCTTGTTCCTCAGCCTAATTCACAGCCTGGTTGTTAGCCTAAAGCAAAACCAAGTGTGGGTTACATAAATATTACAGCACCTGTTTTTAAGTACAAATCACTAACACCCATGAGAGAGGGGGCTGTGATCTTTGAAAGGAGAGGCACATGAGTAATGGGGTGCAATAACTGCTGTAGCTGATCCACCAGAGAAGGAGATAAAATTTTGGGGCTTGAGTTGGAGCGCTCTCTCTCCCCCTGCACTCTGCAAACATATTCATAACAAAAAAAGATGATGGTGTTGCAGCCAAACTCCCCGCATCTATAGATTGGTGTATTCAAATACTTCTCTGTGTGACACCCACATAAAGAAGTTCAAGTTGACCTGAGTCATCAAATACGACTATGGAACATAGTGAACCTAGAGAAAGCTAAAGGAGCTTTTTTCCTAGTATCAACCATCCACTGTCTGTGTGTTGACACTTGCCACCCTCTAGGATCAGTGTTTTATTTCTGTGATTTCTTCTCAGTTTTGTTGTTCTGTAATGACCCTTTTGCTTGGGGTCAAGCTTGCATTACAAACCTGGTCGGTGCTGCATAAAACAGTATTGAAGGTGTTTCCTAGGCATTTGATACCATGTATGAGTATTCTGAAGGCATCACATGATGGCTTCATGTGAGTGGGATGTGACTACAATGAAAGATGCATTTTTCATGGAGATTTACTGTAGCTACTGTAGGTAAAGTGATGAATGCAACAATGAAAAACCCCTAAATGTCAGAGCACCTGCCTGGAGTTTCTGAAGCTGTATCTGATATTGAAACCAGAACTGGTATTGGAGTTTCATTTTTAAGAACCAGAGAATGATAGGAGTTTGTGTAGGTGGTTCATTGCAAGTTCAGATTAAGATCAACTTCACAACTCTCCTGCTTCATCTTTGTATGGAAAGGTAAATTGTGTGGTTTTGCAATTCCAAGAATTATGGATGATGTGTTAGTTTGAAGGACATTACAAGGGATATCAACAGAAAAGATAATCATTACACTTGTCATTCTTATTGTGATTATAGTCATAAAGTTTATTCTATGTTATGGTGGATTTACACATAATATTTGCCAATAATTTCTTCTCTTTCACTATTTTTTATCTTGACTGCTGTAGTTGCTTTGAGTTTTCTCCCATATAGATCAGCCTGTAGGTCCAGTTATTTCAGTGGTATAGAAAAGCTTATGGTCTCTACTCTTACCAAGTACATCCACCAATCTAGTTAAATTCAGTGATGGTCAGGGATGTTTCCCCTCTGTTTGTCTGTTTGGGCGCAAAACATTCAACGATGCCACCCCCCATTTCAATATGCAGCCACAGAGTCCAGTTTGGCAGTGTGCATCCCCCTGTGGCTGGCCCTGAGCAGGCAGTGCTGTCACTGCTGCCACATCAGCTCTGATGTATTCTGATTCAGCCTGCTGCTACAGAGTCACTTGAGGGGATCCTTGTGGGGATACCAAAGCAAAAGCACTTTTTGCTTCTAGGATGAATATTTCTATTTTGGACACAAGGATCTCTGCTTTCCTCTTGTGGGATTTGGAGCAAAGACTACTGGCAGTTGTACCACCTGCTGGATGGAGTTGCTGGAGAGTGTCATCTCCCCAGATCCCCTTTTGTGCAGTTCTACTTACAGTCTGGTATAATATACATACATTAGTGTTCTCACAAAACAAAAAATACTAGGTATAACTATGGGATAGCAACATTTTACTCCACGCAGAGAAGGTTGGCCACGTTGATCCATTATTGAAGAAGCACTCTTTTTAACCCAGGTATGGTACATGAATAAATTTTGCCCAAATGCCAGACACATGATGCCTCCTGCATTCTTGCAAGATACCCTGCATTTCTTCCCACTGAACTGGAATGCTGAGCCACAGCAGCAGCACCATGAAGCTACCAAGGCAAAAATGACCCAACAAAGCTGAAGCAAACACACTGCAGCTGCTTCCCAGAAGAAACTTGGGTATCTATAGCATAAACTATAGATTAAGCTGCCTAAATTTCCTAATTTTTGATGTAGACTTCATCCCTGGGACTAATTCAGTGGTTTAGAATTTACAATGGCAGAAAAAAATGTGGAGATATGCCACTTCAAATATTAGCCATTAGTAAGGTTGAACTTCAGGCACTCTCCTTTGAATTGTGATCCTACTAAAACATCAGGGCAAGGCAATTGGACTTGATCTTTCTGTTATGGGTTTTTTTGGTGGTAAATAAGTTGGTATTTGTGATTTGATTGTTCAAAGTTTGTTTTTCCCAGATGTATGTGCCTCCAAAGATGGACAGTGCCTTTGAGTTAGATTTCGCAATTGTAATTGGCTGCATTCTTGATTACTGAAATTAAGAATGGCTTAGACTCTTATCTAAGAAGTACAGGGCGGGAGAGCTAGGTAAATGTTTCTTCTCTTGGCCTATCTCCATGGTGGGACAGGGAGGGGTTTGTTTGCTTAATCAGCCTGTGATCTGAGGGTTTGTTTTGCAAAGGAGCATGTGGGGCTAGTTTCCTCGGGTTCCCAAGCCTGAGGCAGTACTTCTGGGAAAAATGTAATTGGGGCCCATTCTTAATATTCAGAAAGAAGGCATCTCTTTATAAGCAAAGCCAGTTATCTCAAAAAGCAAAAGTATGTCAGAAATAAGTATTTTCTTTATAGTTCAGCACCATAAAAAACAACCAAACAACCCCAAATATAGTCCAGTTATACCTTTTTTTATGTCACCATGTTGTACTTGCTCTTCTCTTCTCAAAATGACAGTTCTGGGATCTTGATGTCAGCCTGTGGAAGAGTGATTCCTAGACAGAGCATCTGGCTCCTTGTTTGAGTCCTGAGGCAGTTGGTTGTGTTGGGGGCCATGGAGTTGCCTCTGGCTCTGACATGTGGTTGTGTGAGTTGCTTGATGGGGCTCTGTGGTGACTCTGCCCTGCTGAATGCTGCCTTGTTTTGACTTTCCTATCTGAATTAGTTTGCACTTCTTAATTATTTTTGTAGTGACCATTCCCTTTAGGAGGTATTGCCCTTCCCTCCCAGCCTTTTCTACTCCTGTGGCTGGGTGCAGTAAGAACAATGTTGTAAACAGCAGACTTAGCCTGCTGAGAGGCACGGCCTTTCACAGTATTGTGTTCCTGAGCTCATCTGATAGACAGAATTACTTTGTTTCACCTTCACTTTGTAACTTAAATAATAGTACTTAACATCAGCTTCTTGTCTTTGACTTTGACTTTGAGAAACTAAACACAGGAGTAAGGATATGGATGTTGAAGACATAAGGGTGAGGGGTTTTTGTGCAAGTAATGCAAGAAGGATTTAAGGATTGGACCCCTAAAGAGGCTTTAATTACCAGCAAGGCCAGAGAAAGAAGACACTCAATGGGTGCTTTATACCCTGACTTCTGCTGTCCTGGTGTGGGAGTGGTACACAACACTGTGCAGAACAGAACCCCTCTGGTGTCAGGGCTGGATACTGCAGATAGATCCACACTGCACAGAATTAAACACGGGCCTTCCCTTTGTAACTTAGATACAACAGTTTTACTTGCTGATTAGATTCAGCAATGAAATGATGATTTATCTTTCCCTATGGACAGGTCCTAGACCACACAAAATAAAAAACAAATTTTAAACCCCTTCCCCATCCAGCCTGAGCCATTTTTATAGATCAGAGCCATTAAAGCTGCAAGTGCACAAGGAGGATACGTAACTCAATTACAGGCGAGAAGACTATACCCAGCTGCAACTGATGTGGAAATTGGGTATGGCTACTGCAAATCACTGTGGAATTATACAAGCTGGCGTTAAACAAGCAGCAGGGTAAATTAGCCCTGCACTGAGCTGCATGCTGCTGTGCTTACACAGCTACTGAGTTAATGTGTTTAAATGCAACCCAGCTATCTCTATATATCGCTGCATTTTGCTTGTAGTTATATCCAGTGGGTGCCAAAGAAGATTAATTGCTTAAAATAGTTGGTCTGCATTTCTGCAAATTTTGCATCTTCTCTTGTCTCAAAGCCCAAGAGCCTAACCTGAAGGAGAAAATCCTGTTTGCTGTTAACCAGCCCTGGCTTGTCTCTCCGAGGCCACTTTTCTGCAG
Organism: Neodrepanis coruscans; assembly: GCA_013400695.1. Lineage (NCBI taxonomy): Eukaryota > Metazoa > Chordata > Aves > Passeriformes > Philepittidae > Neodrepanis > Neodrepanis coruscans. The sequence goes on along the minus strand of VYZS01093679.1, from coordinate 3,531 downwards.
ACTGCTTCCTTGGAGCTAGAACCAAACAGTGCTGCATTTGTGCTTTGAGACAGGGCACACTATGGTTTCAAATCCTGTCCTTTTATTTGCTAGAGGCCATGCAGCACTGCCCTATGAGTAGTAGCATGGGACCCCGTAAAAGGCAAGAATTTCTTGGCCTGGATTCAATTCCATTCAGCAAGGCTGGTACACGCAGAAAGAGTGCAAAAGATGTGCAAGAGGTAACTGGAGAAAGTTTGGTTAGAAAAAAGGGTTTACAAGCAAAAGCACCTTTATAAAAATAAGCAAAATATTAATATAAAACATTATGGTAGGTACTTTTAGCAAACAGTACATAAACTACTGGAACACCCANATACACAAAGACTTTGTTAGGCTTTTTATTCTGGGTTGGGCTGGAAAAATGTATTTTGTAGAAGTTCACACATTCTTTGTGAAATGCTTCATCTTCATACCATTTTTTGACTGAGCAGAATAAAAACATATTTAAGGGGCTGGATTGCCCACCTGGGGTCAGTGCAAAAGAATGGAACAGATTTTTTTTATAATTATTTATAAGATGTCTGCTTTCATAATGCTGTTCCTTGAGTGTCAGACAACCTTGGGAGCCCTTAGCCACCTCCCTCCATGTGTTGGCCATCGATCATGATTCATTCCTTGAAAAGCATAGAACAACTCTTAAATCCATGTAGATTCCCCTCCCTCCCCATGTTATCCATCGTTTGGTATGCTGCAAGCAAATTGACAAGGACATGGAATTTAAGACTTAAGGGTATTGGGAGCATAGCATTTCTTCAGGTCTCCTTAGGACTCGGATGCTATTTTCAATGGAAACATCATTTGCAATGTATTTGTATTGTTTCTTTTGATCCTATAGCCCCACCCTGCCAAAAACTCCTCAGAGGGGCACTCTGGGCATTGATCCGACCTCACACACAGTCTCATGACTGCTCCCTTCTGATATAATTCTTATTCATAGTTTGATAACTCTAGTGGCCCCAATCATTGCGCAAGGTGCAGCACAAATCTTTAAGGTTTATCTAAAAAGATTTTACGTTCCTAGTTTAAATGGCTGATTGACTGATAATGTAACCATATCTTAGGCTGGATGACCATTGATCCTCATTCCAGGA
>VYZS01093675.1:0-12327 GCA_013400695.1 Neodrepanis coruscans | reverse complement strand
TATATGTATATGTATGTTTAAATCCAATCCATATTCTGGTTTCTATATCTGAAATATAATTATATATAAAACTATAACATATAAACTTATAAATATGTATTACTTATATTGACATCATGTGTATTATACGTTGTACATACTGTATATATGAAAGTATATAATAATATATATATAAAATATGTAATTGCACACAGGAAAGAGTATTTTGCAAATATTTCATTAGCTCTTTCTGCCCTTCTGGAAGAGGATATTTAATGTGGATGTAGCACTTGGGGACATGGTTAGTGGTGGCCTTGGCAGTGCTGGGTTAACAATTGGACTCCATGATCCTGGAGGGCTTTTCCAGTTCTATGATTCCATATTTCTTTTGGTGACCTGAATTTCCAGCCCACAACTTTTACCCCCACTCTGTCTCCTGTGCCAGGTTCTCTCTCAGCTCCAGCAGCTTTCCACACCATGGATGTGTTTATAGAGGCAATCAGAGATCTCTCACACACCATCCTGTGACTTACCCGTGTTCCCACTAAACTGGGCTGTCTTTCTGCTCTGAATGCCCTGGGATAACAAACTCAGGGCATCCTCCAGATTCTGAGGGTACATCAGAAAGCCAGAGGTGGCAGGGATGCTTTTTTGGGGGAGTAGGGTGGTGTGTCTCTTGGGGTGTGTTTGGGCAGACAAGGAGAGATGCAAATTTCCATGAAGCCCTGACCTGGGAATGCTGCAGTGGAGGTGCCCACTGAGGGCAGGCTCAGCCCTGCAAGGTCATGCCTTGCTGATTCATAAACCAGGGCTGGGAGAGGCCCCCATGCAAAATGTTGGCATCTGCAATGGAGCTGCTTGGAAACCATCCAGTGCTGCTCTTCTCTTGCCATCCAAAAAAATGAGAATTCATCAAAAAAGGAGCCATTTCATGGAAATGCTGATGGCAAAGTGCCACTGTGGGGGTGAAGAAGAAATGAGCTGCAGCGACCTTGAGCANTTTTTTTTTTCCCAGCCTCTGCCACTGACTCCTGCCTAACCATGGTCACATCTGTTAACTTGCCCCAGACTTCTTTTCCACAGGGGTAAAAGAAAATTGCCAACATTTTTCTTACTCACAAGGCACAAAAATGCAATTGGGGGTGGTGTGATTCTTACCTCCCCATGGGAAAGATTCTAAACCTGCAGGATTGTTCCTCACCTGACTGGTGAAAGAGGCTGAAGATTGAGTTTGGGGAGAGATTGCTGCAGATCCAGGTCTCTTCCTGCTTGTGCAGGAGCTGCATCAGAGCTGAGCTCTTTGGTTCAGCTCCAGCAGCTCCACACCAGGCTGATTTCATATTAGGAGCTCTCTAAAACCCTCCAGCCGTGTCCTCCAAGTTATGGCTGCAAGAGGGAAGTTAACAACCCACTGTAACCCCCTGACCCCACACCTGAGGGATCCCCTACAGCCACGGGGACTGAAGTCCTGCAGGAAGACGAGATGGCACAAAGGCTCCTGTGCCAGGCCACGTTTCCAGGGCTGGAATCATCTCAGGACCCTGCAGATCTACTCACACAGGGCTGAAGAACCACCTGGCAGTGGGAACAGGGAACAATAGGGCACTTGTTGTGCTGGTTAATGTTTAAAAAGACCCTGGAAAGCCCCCCCCGTGCCACCTGCACTCAGTAACAAGGGGGCCCTTTCACCTCTTTGGCAATATCCCCATCCTTTCGTTTCTGCTGCCTGTTGGAAACATCCAGAGGCTGGAGAGGGAATGGCAATGCTTCAGCCTTTCCCCCTCCCAGGATGGACTGTGCTCTTTCCAAACATCCTCGGGGAACACCTGATTGCTGGGAAAGAGGAATCTTTTGGAGCTGGTCGGTGCCAAGATGACAAGGGGTGATGGGGGGAAATAAACATCAAAAAATAACAACCCATCCCCCATACAAATGAAGCAAACAGCCCAAATAGCTGATAATTTGTCCCTTGTGCTGCAGAACCACATGCAGGACAAACAACCCACCTCCTCCTTCACCTGGGAAACTCAGTGAGAGCAGAGCAGGTAGTGGTGCGGGAAGGAGGGGACAGAACTCCCAATTATTAAGCATTTCTTTCCATGTCCTTGGAACTGCTGGGGTGCAGAGGGTGGAATCCAAAGCATTCCGAGGAAGTCCTGGTGTGACAATGTGTTTGCAGAGAGCAGTGGAGCATGAGGGAGGGTTCATAAACCCATCAGGAGGTCACTGATGGGGCTGGTTTGTGGGAAAAAAAACATTAGTCCTGCTGGAGTTTTATCACCATGATCTGAGGGGTTGTAAACTCTTGAGGACTGGCTTGGCTCTGGAAGAGGGAAAGCCTGGGAGAGGAGGATTTGGAGTCCATGAGCAACATCCTCCTGCCCACAGCAGCATTTTGATGCAGACAGACACAGGCTGATGCTCCCACCCCTGGTGATGGTTTGTTAACTCCAAGGCTTGATGTTTATCATGTGGTTGCCCCTGGGAGACTTGGGTGCCCTACGCTCCTTTATTTTTAGCTGGGTAATGGGAAGAGTGATGCAGAAGGATGGGAGGGAGAAGGGGGGCAGTGCCTGCTGAGACCATGGCAATGTTCAAGGTCTTTATCTGTAATTTCTTGCATATAAGTTCTGGATATGTAGGGTTTATAAATATATATATATANCATCCTCCAGATTCTGAGGGTACATCAGAAAGCCAGAGGTGGCAGGGATGTTTTTTTTGGGGAGTAGGGTGGTGTGTCTCTTGGGGTGTGTTTGGGCAGACAAGGAGAGATGCAAATTTCCATGAAGCCCTGACCTGGGAATGCTGCAGTGGAGGTGCCCACTGAGGGCAGGCTCAGCCCTGCAAGGTCATGCCTTGCTGATTCATAAACCAGGGCTGGGAGAGGCCCCCATGCAAAATGTTGGCATCTGCAATGGAGCTGCTTGGAAACCATCCAGTGCTGCTCTTCCCTTGCCATCCAAAAAAATGAGAATTCATCAAAAAAGGAGCCATTTCATGGAAATGCTGATGGCAAAGTGCCACTGTGGGGGTGAAGAAGAAATGAGCTGCAGCGACCTTGAGCACTTGGATAACGCTGAGACAACATTCCTGGAGTGGCTCATGTTTGCTTTGAGGTGGCTCTTCACTGGAAGCATTTTAAGGAATGTTGTGTTATTAAATGTATATAATGAAATCTACCTTCAGCTGTGAGCAGGGCACAGGGGGTCTTCTCCCTGCTGTGGCTGTTTTCTCACTGGATATCCAGGAGTCTCTGGTTCCAGAAATCCCAAGAAGCTCTTGGAAATGGCAGGGAGATAAGACCTATCCCTTTTCCTCCTGCTCCACTGGAGCTTCTTTTACCAGGAAATATACAGAAAACTGTTGCATTTCTACTGATCTGAACTCCCTGAGTCAAGACAAGACTCAGCTTGCAAAGAATGTGGATAATTTCTGTGGAGATAGTAAGGAGAGGGAGAGCATGAGGAAAAAGGAGACATTCCCCTCATCCCCAAAAACATTCCCCTCAGTGCTGCTTTGCCCTTCCCAGAAGAGTTATTCCTGATTACCCCAAGCAGATTCATGTATGTAGGGACCTTCCTCTGACTCTGCAAGCTGAGCCCTCCTTTTTTTTCAAACAACCCACTGTGGATAAAATTGCCAAATAAGAAAGAGGAAAAACCAACCAAAAATTACTTTTCTCCCCAAATTCACCCTAAACCCGAATTCTTTGGTGTCCTCACAGGTCCTGGACTAGCTGGTCCTTGGGAACATGGCATAAATCCAACTTCCAGCTCCAGCCTTACAAATGCAGTGAGTCACTCCCCACAACCCTCCTTGTGCTGGCACAAGCCAGAAATCCTGACACATTTATTTATTATTTTTTAATAGAAAAGCCTTAGCAAGGGCAAATATATAACTTGTGAAACAGTATCGTGGCAGAAAAACAGCCTCGATAAACAGATTTAGTGTCTGAAATGTCAGGAGATTCTGGGCTGCAGGAAAATGCCTGGGAGCTTTATGCTGTGTGGAAGAGAGAGGCAGATTTAGTTCCCTGTAATATCCTGCAATGCTTAAATGGGCAAAGGCATAAAAATAATTGAAGAGCTCCAGCTCAGTTCCTCTTTGCAGCAGGGGAGGATGTTGAAAAGGAAAGGGAAGGTGTCTGCAAGTGGGAAAATGGGACTCCAGTGCATCTCAACCCTTGATGTGAGCTCCCAGAACATGGCTGAGGGCAGTGCATGAAAAGCCCAGTCCTGCTGGCACAACACAGCTGAGGCAAGGGGGACCAGCAGTAGTTAAAGCTGAAAAGGAAAATCGACTTTAAAAGGTGCCCTTTTGGGTGAGAAGAGTATTGGGAGCCTCATTTCCGATCCAGAAAATAATGCAGGGAAATTGCTGAAAAGCTCAGCCAGTTTTTCCCTCTCTCTGTCTCAAAAGGGATTGATCTACTTCTTTTCAAAGCAGAGGTTAATCCTGTCCCTGAATTCTTCACTCCATCCCAACACTGCTTTTTCTCTCAGTGGTATCACCCAGGAAAACAAACTATCCCACAGGGAGATTTTATCTCCTCCTCAGCATCAAGACCTGTCCTTAGCAGAGGTGTGAATAGGATGGGATGGAGGTGGGTTTAATCCTCCCCCTTTGAATGAGAGAAATAGGTCATAGGGACCTTTGCAAAGATGTCACCAAGTTTAGCTCACAGATATGAGCTAAAATCCCATCCCTGGAAATGTTCCAGACCAGGTTGGATGGAGCAACCTGGGATAGTGGAAGGTGTCCCTGCCCATGGCAGGGGGTGGAACTGGATGGGCTTTAATGTCCCTCCCAACCCAAACCATTCTGTGATTCTGTGAAAATTCCTGGCAAGTCTCATTCTGATTAAATAAGATACTTGTCAAAACAGGGTCAGCCTTACACATGAAGAGCCTCTCCCTCCTTCCCTGGGCAGTGCTGGGAGCAGAGTCCTGCTGGGGCTCATCAGTCCTGGGTGACTGTGGACAGTGGGGACACTGCTGTTGCTTGGGCAAGCTGGTGTAGGGCAGCCAAGAGCACGGGGCTGTGCAGGATGGGCATGGACAACACATCTGTGGATAATGTGCCCTTAATTACAATTAATTACTGAGTCCTGCTCTGCTCCAGACAACCACGTTAATTGCTCACAAACAAGCTCAGGACATGTACAAGCTGTAACAGAGACAGCAAGTCATTTAAATCATCCCATCCCCTGCAGGTTTCACCCCTCCTCATCCTCCTTTCCACCTGCCATGGAAGATGTAATTCCTAGTGGTTTGCTCCAGGCTTGCTGTGTTAGTTTTCCAGATGATTCTCAGGTTGACCTNCCTGTGCCAGGGCCTCCCCACCCTCACAGGGAATAATTCCTTCCCAATATCCCACCTATCCCTGCCCTCTGGCAGTTTGGAGCCATTCACCATTATCCTGTTCCTCCAAGCCCTTGTCCAAAATCCCTCTCCAGTTCTCCTGGAGCCCCTTTTGACACTGGAAAGAACTCTAAGATGTCCCTGGATCCTTCTCCAGGTGAACACCCCCAGCTCTCCCAGCCTGTTTCCATCCCTTGGAGCATCAATTGCCAAAATGCCTGTGCCACCCCCCTGTAGGTGTGTTTCCACCCCCTCAGCTGCTCTCCCTGCTGCTGGAGGCTGTGCCAGGAGACTGGAAAACACAGCACTTCCCATCACTGAGAAGCTTTTAGCCCTTCCATCATCCCCCATTGCTCCCCTTCCCACCTCCTTGATCCACAGCAGGACAGCCAGGAGGAGCTGGGAAGTGTTCCATCCCCATTAAGCATCCAAAATAGCAGCATGCTGGAGTCAGGCTGATGATTCTCATATCCCTCCCTGCCAAAAAAACACCTCTATCCAAAGGAAGCAAAGGCAGAAGTGCCTCAGAACCTCCCAGATCAGCCTTTCCCAGGAGCTGGTGCCCCCAGCTCAGGCTCAGGGCAAGGTGCAGACAGGGGGGTGGATTTGGCAGGGGTGTGCAGGGTGTGATTTCACCTCTGTGTGTGTCATCACACCTATTTAACAATCATCTGCTGGTGTTCTCATAACATTGACCCAATCACTCCCAACTATAAACAAAGCAAGAAAAAGGCTCTTCCTGAAGAACAAAAATGTCTGGGGGTGGATTTCCCTGAGCCTACATGGGCTCCAAAAGTGTGTCAGGCGGTAAGTAATCACTGCAGGGTATTTGCAGATGTGTAATTATTGCAGTAAAAGGACTGGCAGTGCAGTCTGCTATCAATCATCATGGATCAGGCAGTGTCCTCTCCTAATCTGGCTGCCAGGGATCTCAAATGCTCATGTTTCAGGTAAAATTGAAACCCTTCAAGTGAAATTCCAGCATTCCAAGTGGTTTATGTCACATTCCTGTCCCAAACACCTCCAGCAAGATCCTAGCCTGCCCAACTGCACAGGGCATGGATGCAGGGAGTGAGGATTTCCCAAATCAAGCAGGACTCTGCCTCTTGGTGAGCAACAACAGTTGATCCATGTGATGACCTCTCCTGGGAATTTTATCCAAAGCTTTGTGGTATTTAGAGGTTTAGCAGGAATTCCCCGTCCTGGGGGTAACTTTTTACCCCAAAGAGCCCCACCTTCCTTCTGGGATGTCAGAAGGGGAACTTGCAGCATCCTGGGTGATGTGGCACAGGGAAAGAATCATTGAACATAAAGCCCTAAAAATCAATTCAGGAGCTTTATGATGGTGTCAGGATTTTTGCAACAGCCTGCTGTGACAGGCTTTGTCCCTCTTAACAGTCATTTCTGCAGAAGTTGCATCAAAATTTGTCCTAAGTGAAGTGGGGAAGAGTCAGGTGGAGGAAGCAGAGGTTTCCTCCCCACGAGTCAAACAACAAGCAGAGCTGGAGATAAAACCCTGTTCTTCCAGAGCTTTCAGCTTGTTCCTACCCTGAAGCTCCCCACTTTGGGAGCTGCACCCCAAGACTGTGTCTGGAATAAGGAACTCTGGTCGTTGTCCTGCAGATGGGACAGAGAGCCATGAAAATCCAAAAGTGTCAGTAGTGCAGAGTGAAACATCTAATCACATCTTCTCCTGGGCATTTTTAAAGTTAAAAAAAGGAGTTCAAGCTCTTAAAGTGTCAGGGAAGAAGAAAGCCCTTCCTGGTGGCCCAAAGCCCCCCCGCCACCCCGAGGAATTCAAGCTATGCAGGGAGCAGAGGTCACCACAATCAGGGTGGCTGTAAAAGGGAAAGATAAACCCAATAAATCAGGCTGTGGGAAAAGGAGAAGGGCACCAGTGCACAGAGCTGCAGGAGGATGGTACAAGGAACACCCCCACGCAGAGGGAGGGGGGATGTGAGGGCTAAACTGGGCTACAGACCAGCCTGGAGATGGCAGATCACCAGGGTGGGGGGAGCTAAATGCATCCATAGTGGGGAAGTCACCTGTTTTCCCTCTATCAGTTTTAAAAAAACCCGACAAAACCAAACCAGCAACAACAACAAAAACAAAAAAACCCAACCAAACAAGGAATTTGTGGGGAAAACCCAGAAGCAGTGGATTAGGTACAGAAAAAAAAAAAAAAGGCCTCAAAATAGCACCTTGCTTCAGTTTTATTCTATTTTTTTTTATGTTATTCCCACCATGGGAGATGGCAGTCTGTGTTCAGGGCTGAAGAAGACACAAAACTCTCCTTGAAGAACATTACGAATGGCTGGGAAATATTTTAGAAGATGTGAATCTTTTTACTGCTTAGACAGGAGACCCTTCCTAAGGCTGGAACATCCACTGTGCAAGTGTTATCCCCCTCATGGCTTAAGGGAAATGGATGGATGGATGGATGGATGGATGGATGGATGGATGGATGGATGGATGGATGGATGGATGGATGGATGGATGGACATCCTGGTGACCTGCTCCCCTCCAGGTGAAAACAGGGATCCAGACACATGTTTCTGGGCCACAGATGTAGCTCTGCTTGCTTATCCAGAGTGCAGAATAAGCTTCTCTTGTGCCAGCCCATGTCGTGTGTCACCAGGAGAGCAGGAACAAACCCCCACCAGGTACTCTGGATCTCATCCCACCTGGTCTGGTCAGAGCTGATGAACCCTGGGAGAGATGATACCAATATAATCAGGGCTTCCACAACGAAACCCAGCAAAGTGAGAAGGAAAATGTGAGCCTGTGGAGAAGCATAGGAAATGTGGCCCTTGGAGCCTCCAAAAATAAAGAGGGAGCTGTGTAGTCTTTTGGCTTTTAACCTGATTTCATACACAAGACCAGTGCAGGGGGATCTTAAAACCCACCATCCTGCTCCTGGGAAACTTTAGGAGCCTTTGTCCAGTCTCTCCCAGCCTTGGCAGAGGAGCTGGAGTGTGGCTGACATGGAACATCCATGAGCCTGGTGAAAATAGGTGACTCACTGGAGAAGAAAGACAAAAAGCTATGAATATCCCAAGGGAGGGGAGAACTCATCACTCACTCATCACAGAGAGCTGTCATACAATCCCCTGCCACAAAGGAAGGCCCAGGCATGAATCACTCCTAGGAAGATATCCAAGAATCCAGCCATAGTGGAGAAATCCAAGTGGACCCAGACATCCTCCGACCACATATTCCTGTTCATATTCCTGAGACAATTCCTGTGGCAAAGATCTCCTTGGGGGCACAGGGTCATCTGTTACAACATCTGCTTTTAAGGATGGCCCACCATCCACAGATTTCAATGTGCTCCCTAAAAGATCAGGGGAATTTTTTAGGATGTATAAAAATAGAAAACACGGGAATCAGCATCACAAGCCCGTCTCCCTCCCCAAGCTCCCACTGTGTCTTATCTGATTTTTCCAGTCTCACCTGGACTGTAAAGATAACTGCAACTCCCTGTTCAAAGCCGATTGCATAAAACCAAAGAATGGTTTGAGTTGGGAGAGACCTTAAAAATCATCCAGTTCCAACCTCTTGCCATCCTCCTCCCTTCCTTTACTTCCTTGATGGAGAGGAGAAGAAGAGCAGCTAAAATTTAAAATCTGAAGGCCCAGGGGGGTGAAACCTGTTCTCTGTTATGCAGAGGGCTGGATATTGAATACCAAGATAAGGTAGATGCCTGGAATAACCTAAATAGCCCAGATAACCCCTAACCTGGGGTCTGGCACATCCATCACCAACCTGGAGCCAGGAGGCCTTCTCTGACCTGACCCAAGTCTCCACATCTGCAGCCACTCCATATTCCAGATCCTAGGGCTGCCCAGGGCAGGGTCAAGGTCTCTGAATCCCAAATCAGTGAACAGAAGGGTGGTGGGGGCTCTTCACTCTGAGTTGTGCTGGAGGGCTCTGTGGGATGCAGCTTTCCAAAAGGTCTGAGGTCAGGAACGGGCTCATGATGAATTTATTCCACCTGAGGAGCTCCTGTCTGGGCAGGACAAAGCTGCAGACAGGAAGCTCAGTGCCTTGTTTTCCAGTCTCTGCCCATCCTTGCCTCAAGGAATGTTGCCAGGTCCTTTGCTCCAGGTAAAAGAGATAGTGAGGGCTTCTCAGAGTCTCTCCTGTTTTCCAGCTCCTCCTTGTTTTCTTATTTCTTCTCTCACTTCCCCAAAGCCTGTGAGTGCTGTAGCCAAGTTAGCTCTAAAGGCTTAGCTAAAGTCGAACCTGAAACATCCCCCCTTCCCTGGAATTCCTGGAAGAGCCTTGGGAAAGGAGGGCAGCTCTGCTAACAAGATACAGCGGATGGATGAGAAGGGAAAAATGGATTGGAAGAGTTATTTGCTTATTGTGGGCTTTTTGTTGCCTCTTGCAACACGACAATCACCTCACACAGGAGGCTGCAGGAGCCAGCAAGTTCTGTTTCTGTCATCACTTCTCCCAGGAACAACAGATTCCAGCACTGGAAGCTTAAATCAGGCTTCCCATATAAATCACCTTGATGTTACTGAGGTGCAAGCAGTTCTCAGGTTGGCATTTGAAGGCATCCCACTCCATTTTCATCCCACTCCATTCTTCTGCTGGAGCACCTGAGCCCTCAGAGGACCCCCTGGGAGATCCCAGCAGCGCTGCTCCACCAGGAATGTCAGCTATACTGGGATGGTGTCTCTGCTCCACACACGTGGATGCTTTGGGGGATACTTGCCTTGCTAACAGCCAGCCCCAGCACCTAGTTTCCTCTCCTGGATTATTCATTCTTCCTAAATTTCCTTCTTTTGTATAGGGATTCCCTCTGTTTCCTGCTACAGCCTTCATTTTCCCTGCACCATAAGCACTTGGAAGTACTTGTACTGCCAGAGAGACCAGCTCATCTGTTGGGCTATTTTTATCCCTCCTGCCATAGCATCTTAAAAATTGTTTTTCCAGAATCATCTCCTGGAGGTCAGGAAGGGGACAAAATCATCTCAGACACAGATGAAGGCAGTTTCCTACATAACAGGACCCCATCACCCTGCTGAAGCCTTTCATATTGATCCTTCATGACTCCATGATCCTTGTGGGTTCCTTCCAGCTCAGGATATTGCGTGATTTAATTAGGAGGAAATTCAAAGCAGAGGCACGTTCTTTGAGCAGTACCTTCAGCATGACATGAGATGTTCCTATCAGGCCTGAAGGTACCAATCCATGGGCTGTACTAATTCTTTATCCTGACTCCTTCCACCAAGGCCAGGCTGGTCCCAGCAAGCCCCAGTGCCTCCCCTGTGCCAGTCATCCCTGTGTTCCATGTGGATCAGCTACACCTGGTGGGTTAATTCCACAGGGGGCAAGTCCAAGCAAGAGCATCCTTCTGAATTGCCTCTGTGGGTAATTGTAATGCCAAGCTGTGCTGAGCCGAAATGCCAAAGACACATTCTTTTCATTGCGTTAAACCAAAAAAATCCCCACGTTTATTCCTGAGGGAGAACATTCCCTTTGATCTCGAAATGCACATCTGGATCAGCCGCTGCACAGACAAGACACAGAAGAAACAAAACATGTGGAGTTTCTTTTGACCAGAGCAGCCTTTTCTGAGGATCACTGATGTTATTTATCATTTCCAGATAATTTGTGGGACACATCTGAAGGTCTGGGTGTGCCTTAATCACTCCAGCTTTCAAAACACTGCATTTTTACTCGGAGTTGGTGGGTCTGGGGTGTTTGGAAGATGGCATATTCTAAAGCTTCTTTAAACACCACAAGTTTTAAAAGTGAGCCTGTTGCCCCCAGCTGTGTGAACACCCTGAGGCTGCTGGTTCAGATGAACCTTTTTCAGCTTTCGCTGATCAATGACCCCATGGCCTGTTCTCAGCTTCTCAGTGCTGATGCTGTCAGAGGTGGAGATGTGCTGTGTTCCAGCTGCAGCTCCTTCTTGGGTCACACCCTTCCTTCCCAACTGCTCCCTTGCCAATGGTCTTGCCAACTTTGAGGGCACTGACATCTCCTGACTCTCCAAGTTCAGACAGTGAGGTTTGAATTTGGACCAGCCTCAGTCTTCCCTTCTGTTTTCACCATGAATATTTTCCTACCATCAGGTCCACAACCTCCCTTTGGACTCATCCCAAACCTCCTGGGGTCTCACACTGCCTTTGGAGCTGCCTGGCTGCTGTTATCTCCTAATCCTCCTTTAGCCTCTTCCCTGTGCAGGCATCACCTCAGACCTAACACAGCCCCACTGTTGACTCCTGCAGCCCTTGATCATTTATTCACAGGCTGGACAGATTCTCTCCATTACCAATTACAGGCCTCTAATTGGATTGAGAGCCAAGCCTCCACCTTCCCCTGTAATTTAGCTTTAATTAATGCCCATTTATTATTGACTGTTATCAGCTGGGCTTAGGCTGCTGCTATCAGCAGGTTTTTATCCAGAGACCAGCATGGATTGTTTTCATCTCCTTTGTCACCCACTCTGGACGTTTTTCCCCCCTCCCCTGTTGACAGATGCCCACAGAATGTGCACATCAACATAAAGGGCCACTTTATGAAGGAACAAGGGGGCTTTCAATGCCACCAAAGGCCCAGGAAAGTCTCCCCATGTCCCCAGGTCAGTGCCCAAGACACAGGGACAAAGGAAAATACCCCTGTATTCCACAGGAGACACACAGCTTACCTTTGTGTTTTTACGGAGACACAAAATTGAGGGTGGAAACCATCCAGGAGCTATTTTGAAAGAATTGGAGCATTTGCATGTCCTTTTATATTTTCCATTTTCTCATTTCTGGCTTTAAGGGAAAAAAAAAAGAACAGAAAAAGAAACATTTCCTTCCTCTTCCTTTTATCACAATTCCCTCCCCTCTCCCTCCCCCCCAAAAAAAATAGCAACAGTGAAAGTACAACACCACAAACCCAAGAAAACAGCAATATTTGGGAGAGTTAAAAACATGGAGAGCTTAAGGATAAAGAAGAATGAAACATGGAATCATTTAGGTTG
>VYZS01093674.1:28228-44154 GCA_013400695.1 Neodrepanis coruscans | reverse complement strand
TACCTTGGTAAACAGAAATAAATAAAAGAGTACACTAATACAACTGTGTGGCCTTTCCTTTTCTTTTATGACTTATAACAAAAAAAGAAAAGACAGTCTTAAATGTATAGGTGACTTCTAGAACTTCTACACAGATATGCAATGCAGCCATTTGAACATATTTTAGTAGAAAATGTCTGCAAGATCTACACTGTGTAAACACAGTGGTATATCAGAATCCTCTTGTCCTACTGTAATGAAATGTATATTCTATGTATAAAGATGAAGAGGAAGATTACTCTAACATCATGCATTTTAGGAAAATGAGGACAGAAGCACGTCTGCTATTTGTGTATTGCCACAAAGAAATTTCTCATTTCATTAACAGCACTCACAGGAAAAATCATGCCACAGTATCAGTTCTGCTCAGATGCAAATGTTTTTAATAAGATGTTTTAATCTCAAATTAGCAAAAATTCACCCAACATCATAACACTACAGGAAAGCACCATGAAAAGAGAATGCTGTTATCATAATGAAACAGACACTTTAAAGATATTCTATCCAAAGTCTTGATTTCTCTATACAATTGTGACCTGCTGACAATAGGAATCAGTTTTGGTGTTGGTACACTGTGTCAGGAAATTCCAATGCTCTGCAACAAGCTCTCATCCTTACAGGTTAAGAAAAAGGATGAGATATTGCTGAGAGGGGGCTCTTAACACTGCAGATAACACACAGTATATCCAGTAGATCCAGAACAATTCTTTATATTGTTTTGGACCACTTATTTTTGTTTCTCACATGCAATCTTAGCAAAGGGCCCTTTTATTTTGACTGCATTTATTTCTCCTTACTGTCTTCTGTTCTTTTCTACTTTACTACTATCCTGAAATAAAGCACATCCTGAGAAGAAGTTTTGTTTTGTATTCTGTCAGCCAGGCCCTTTATAAATACATTCCTGTGCAAACAGAGCCTTAGGCACGGATTACCAACTTTTACCCCACAGCTGTCATGAAATTGTAATTTTAATGGGATTACAGCACAAAGGCAATAGTTTGAAATTATTCTGAACTTTGAAGAGACTAGTACCTCTGAAAAAGATCTAAGGTAACTGTTTAAAAGTTTCAATTTATTTTTTTTTTTGAACACAGCACTGTGTTTGCCTTGGTTTTCTCTCCCCTCAGCTCTCACTGATTGTTTAAAGAAAGTTTTGAAAATGCTTGGAGAACCATTTCAAGGCCAAGTATCTCCAGTTTCTTGGAATGCTCCTCTAGTAGACAAGTATGATAGTGTCTTCTCAATCTTGAAAAATTCTGACATTTGAGTTTTTGTATTACAAATTATCTCAGTATCCCAAAGAAGGGTAGAGAATGTCTTTACTAAGAGATGCCTTCAGCAGGACCTCCAAATATACAACTGAGAACACTTGAAAACTAACAAAATTTTCTCACCTCCTCATCAATGAATGCTTTGCCATTATATACAAAAAAGGGTACATCTTCTTTTACTGTATTCTATAGGAGTGACTTGCATGCCATACTACATTAAAAAAAAAAAAAACCTGCTAAAATTAGGTTTCAGAGCTTATCAGTTAGGTATAATAGTGGTTACCTTTTAGGCTTGTAGGTCTTTTTTTTGGCTCTGATGCTAAGGATCAGATGTTCCCACTATAATCTGTGAAGATCTATGCAGTGGAGTTGAAAGGTTGATATATTCGCTGTGTCACAACCAGTGGGATATGCGTGCTTATCCACAGTTTTCTCATGTGATTTTAGATGCTGCTTTTCTTTCCTGGAATCTAGCTACTACTCTAGAAAGAAACAAGACTTCCTTACAGCACTGTGAAGAAGCTTGAGATGCTCAAGGGCAATCTAGATAGCACTTCATACTAATTTTCAGAGCAGCTAAACCTTTCCCTGAATGCTTACATTAGAGCAAATGGAAGCACTTTCTAGTTCTGTCGACTGTGCTGAAGAAACTCACAAGTTATCGTGGAAGCTCAGATTAACTCAGTTGTTGATACCTGTCTGTAGACATTTTAACATAGATGTGTAGATATGGAGACTAATCACATCTAAGACTCACTTCAACACACATTTGTGTTTACTGAACATCTCCTAAAATACCCAAAGCATCTGTACTGAGCTGGCATATATGATAATTCTTCCCAAAGTGCAGCTGGAGGCCAGGTGGGATACCTTAAGGCATCTCAAGTACAATTGGATGCTGGCACATAGGTAGAGGAATCAAGCTGTCACTCCAGTTATGCATAAGGACGTAAGAGTTATCACCTCACTGGTTTGCTCTGAGGATGAATACTTAACCCAAACTTTGAAGATAGAAAATAAGACAAAACAGTTAGGACAGTAGATTCTATTGATATTGCTAGGACAACTTCAACATGTAAGCCTATATTTGTTTTTATAAGCAGTGGAATAAATGACTGAATGCATCAGAAATTATTCAATCTATCTTCATTCAGAACAATGTTTTCTTAGCACCTGTTCAAAGTACTCTCACCAGAAAAAAAAATCTGAATTGAAATTTGGCCTTTAAAATGCATTCTGATGAAACCAGAATGTAAATATAGCAGAAATCACTGAAACATTCAGACACAACATGTTAGAGAGATTTTGCAGTCTATCAATCTGTGGTATAAGAATGAAGGTATATTTCTCATCCATGTGAAAACAGAGTTAACTTTACATTTGTTTTTGAATAAAAATCTTTTAATCTCACCATCTCAGAATGCAGATGGCAGTTTTATCTTATCTGCTGGTTCAGTCTGCTACAGACCAAAAAGAATATAGCAGCACTGACTGCAGAGGTATTTTTGCACATGCTTTAACTCAGAAAACTGTAAATGATGACATGTTGCAAATAATTTGAAATTTCATAACTGTATTATGAAACCTGTTAGCAGCTTTCAACTCATTTCCTCAAAAACATTTCCCACACTATTAAAATAAAGTATAAATCTAACTCCTGCAAATTTTACATGTCTGAGCAACTACTGTGTATATAAAAAGTACAGGATGCTACTCTGTAGGAAGTGGTGGTGCTGGATATCTTTATTTCCACTCTAAATTTCACTAGACATTTACTTTAAAATCAAACTATTTTGGTGAGGGAGATGAACATGCTTAGCTCATCAAACTCTAACCCTGGAGACAGTGATCTAAATCAAAGTTTTTTGTTTCATCTAACAATAATTAACAATAATTAACAGCTAATTGTTAATAAATTGTTTTTCTCTGCAAGTTACATGGGTGAGAGAAACGTACATAGAAACTGTCTGTAAGAAGATGCTGACAAGCATAGTACAGGAAACGTGGCAGTTAGCTTCCAGCATGGCTCTGATAAGAAATACTCTGCATATTCAGCTGATGATTTCTCTGTGGCAGAGATGCTGTATATCTCCACTTGTGCCAAATGGCAAGATATTTTTGTGATGCAGGCCATTGCTCCCTGAAAGTTCACTGCTTTGAAGCAGGAGGTGAAATAATAGTCACGTGTTTGAGTATTTTAATGAAGTCTTCCCTAAAGAGTTTAGGGGCAGAAAACGTGGAATCAAGGGTTTGTCATTGCTGTCATGGAGGCCGATTTTTCTAACACTGTTCCTCTCATTAGATGTCCTTTTAAGATAGTGGGAGCTTTTTACTTTCTTCTCCGTGGACTCTGACACAGTTGCATATTTGAACCTTGATATTGAAAAATGGACATAAAAGGCCATAAGATTGTTTTCTGAGTTTAACAGTTTTCTGAGTTTTGTCACAAGAAGAAGCCATGTGGTCCAATTCCCCTTCCACAGTTTTAGATCTCATCCTTTATTGATATTCAGCCAGGTGTTAGGTTAGTTTCCAATTGAAACAGTAACTTCAAAGGGTTCTTTTAAAAAGAATAAAATGAAGTAGAAAGAAAAGACTGTTTTTCTCTGTCCACTGCCACTGGGCTCACTGCCCATTTCTTGTCTTTTATTTTTTAATTTGTTAGTTCTAATAAAAAAGTGTTTGCATGGTAAGTTTAAGAGGCTTTAGCAATACAAAACTTAGGACAATCTCATTTTTTATAAAGATGAACAAGTGGCACCCACTCACCCTAAGATTGTTCAATGAATACCATAAATTAATAAGATATTTATTTTTGTGCCAGCTCAACTACCAGTGTCGACAAGATTTGCATATATTTTGGCAAATGCACTGCACAACATGGTGATAAAATAGGCCTTTTATATCTGAGTCTAATTTACTTTAGTTATATTCATTAAAAATGTGTTTTCATGTGAAAGGGATTTCAGTAAGGGATACTTTGGAAAATAGCAACATCACAGAAACATTTGCTGTTCAGCCAGCACCAAGAATTTTATAACTGAGAAAGAGCATTTTTTACCAAGAAACACCCGAGTTCTATGAATTTAAGACTCCTGTTTTGGTTTTTTTTCATCACTGTTAGGTTCAACTGCAGGTTTAACTATCACGCTTATTACTTGTAGATGTATGTTTTTTATGTAACATAAAATACAGAATTAAAAAACTTCCAAAGAATTTACCGTGTATTTTGCCATTTTCAGTGACATTACCTAAATAAAGGCTACTCATAGGGAAGCAAAAAATGTGCTCTATGAGGTCTTATTAATTGTAAAGTCTTTTTCACAAGTAACAGAATATATGGCTCAAGGTGCGATTTTAAACACATTTTCTTTATATGTGCAGAAAATTATGAGTGAAATGCTTCATGAGCAGTACTCTGGTTT
This sequence comes from Neodrepanis coruscans, assembly GCA_013400695.1. Classification (NCBI taxonomy): domain Eukaryota; kingdom Metazoa; phylum Chordata; class Aves; order Passeriformes; family Philepittidae; genus Neodrepanis; species Neodrepanis coruscans. The sequence continues at coordinate 39,419 of VYZS01093674.1, read as the reverse complement.
TAACAGGCTCATAACATTATATTTTATTACATATTAGGAATGTGCTTGAAATAAACAACAAACAAAAAAAAGGCAACAAGAACATCATATTTAAACAAACATTAATCAAACAGGGTCAAGACTATGTATTTGTCAAACCTGAATAAAAGTATATGTCCAGTGTCTCATGAACACACACTGAGAGATTTACAGTTTTATTGTGTTTCCTAAGTCTTGAGTTTGCTCCTGTTTCAACTGTCCCGAGAATATGTTGGACTGCTACTTCAAATAAGAAAAGAGGAAGGAAAAGAATCCCGTCTTTCAGTTACCTTGTCTCCTTACTGAAGAGAAAAATGCAGATGATCCTTCAGAGATAAGAAATAATGTCTTTTTTCAGTAAACTCATTTCAGGGATGCACATTATTTTCGTATTTTGATAATATGAAAATAAAGGCAAAAGTACGATTGACTACAAAGCTCTGAAAGGCTTAATTAATTTTTCATGAAACAGAGCTATCAAATTGTGCATAATCAGAAAATATTCTAACATGAATAAGCAGCCTTTTTCCTATAGCTAGAATAACAAAACCTGAGCATTTACACTGATACTCCTACTTTGGCTAAGTAGAATCTACGTCTATAAGAAGCTCCAACATTTCAATAGGCTTAAGGTGAAGTAATGTGCCAATCACAGAAAAATCAAAAACTGCCTCAAATTGCATTCTCTACTTTTAAAACAGGTATGAACTGCTGCACCACTTACATCAGATGAAATACGAATGTCTTTGCTGGTAATTTCAGTAAGTACAGCACAAACTGTCGTTAATAACTTTGAAGTGTACTAATTTAGGGAAATACTGTGACATGTCAGACAAGATAACCAGCACCTATGCATTTGTGAAATACTTTTGCTAAATGATATTTGGCTTTATAATTAAAATTCTAGGAGAGAGAGAATAAGTTATTATGAAAATATATAGCTTTAATTTGCAGACATATAAACACTCTTGGTACATTACAGACATGTGATGCCAGAAACCAAAATAATCAGTTTTAAGCATAACAGTAATTTATCTTGTTCACACAGAGAAATTTGATGCAATCATCATACAAAAGATAGTTCTCAGCTCTTAAAATGAAGTGAAAGTAATACATCACTGATAAAATTGCTGCTTTGTTGCAGAGGATACAGCAAAGAATATATTAGCAAGAAAATATGCTACCAGTCTTACAGTTATGTGATTTTGGATTTAATCCAAAATCAAGGCCAATGAAAAGGAGCCAGGAATGGTCGCCAAAAGTGAGAAACAAGATCCTTCACATGAAATAACAATACAGAAAGGAACAACAGTCAGAATAAATAAAGTCCTACAATTTCTTAGAATATGAAGGGATATTTGTTTTCATCTGGCAGATCAGATTCGGATGTAACACAGGAAAAAAATCTATTACACAACCAAACTGATGGAGTACCACTGACAGATTGCTCAAAGTACAAAAAAATACCACAACTAAAGACTTGGACTTGACAACTAAAGATTTAGCCATTCCCTTGCTTCCTTGCATCTGACATGTTTACGAGGATGAGGATGGGGCTCTGTCATTATTTGCTATAGGAAATATTAAATATAGTTTTTCCACAAAAATGACCAGCAGATTGCCAGAGCAAATGATAATGAGGGTGAAATCTGGAGAAAAACAAAAGATGATATGTCACAGCAGTTCAGATTCTTATTACAATATCTTGCATTCTTGCTCAACAGGAATTGCACTTCTTGTTAATGCCTCTTCTGTCCTACTGTATAAGCTTTACTTGTGAGGTAATAAACATTCTGGTTTTTATTACTAGTGCATTTTAACATCTTTATTCCTTTAATTATACATACACTGGGACAGACATTTCTTTTTTTGTAGCAGTTAAATGTCTGTATGCCAATAGGTATTTTATATTAAAATCAATATATTTAAAATATACTCTGTTTATCTCATGGACAGTATCTCAAACAGTTCCTTGCTCAGGAGCATCTGATACTCTCTCATGGTTAAAAAAACTATTCAAACTTAAGTTTTAAGAATTGTCTTACCTTCCTCTTTTTTATGCTCACTGATCTTACTGATTTATGAAAGCTGATATTGATGTCCATGTCTTTATAGCCAGGGTACTAGCTGTTAGTTACTAACATTTCATAGAAAAGCTGTACACTGAATTTGAATTTAAAAAACTGTAAACAGCTATTTACAACTATAATATTATTAAGTTATAAATTAGCAGTCCTTCATTGCAACTTCTGTCAATAGCTAGGTGTTGACACCCATGGCTAGGTGTTTCAGTGTTGTCCGGGGTTTTTCAGATGTTGGATTTATACACAAAGAAACATCAAATGTTAGAAATCTCCATTGGTATCTTCTCCAACATGTGCAGGTTAATTCTTCCATTTAATGGGATTTGTACTTCCAAGTTTTCATCTGCTCTGTGATGCTTTTTCCCTTTTCTTAGACAAATGTAAATTCCCATCCCTGTTACTAAAGCAACTGAACCCAAGCTTATTATTGAAAGAGCTACCAAGGTAGGCATGCAGGATGCTGACTCCATTTTTTTATGTGTAGGCTCTATGGATATTTGTGGCTGCTTTTCTTCTATACTGATATCAGGCTCCTTTCTTAACAAACTTTCGATGTAGCTCTCATTGCTAACGGTATCATTGACAAAAAGGTTCACCATGACAGTGGAATGGAGAGGTTCTGGAGAGCCATGATCACTAACTTTTACAAGCAGCCGGTAGAGGCCATAGTCATTTTGCATCAGTGACTCTTCCAAGGTGATATTACCAGTTTTGGGGTCAATCCTAAACGATTCAGGCCGAGGGCCTCTTCTTCCTATGATACTGTAAGCTATGACTGCATTCATGCCAGTGTCCTTATCAACAGCATAGACCTCAGTGATGGGAGAGCCAGGAAGGGTTGAAGGAAGGACCAACAAATAAGACATATTAGATTGAGGAAACAAGACCAAAGGGGGGTTGTCATTTATGTCCAGAAGAAGGATAGTTATTTTTGCTGTAGAAGACAGGGCAGGATCACCGCCGTCGACTGCTTCAATCCACAGAATGTAGGAGCTTTGCTGCTCCCTGTCCAGGGAAACTTTAGCTCTCAAAACTCCTTTTCCAGTATCTATGACAAAAATATCACTTCCATTTAGAACTGAAAGGGCAACCCATCCATTTTGCCCTGCATCAGCATCTGTGACACTTATAACTCCAATTTCGCCAAAACCTGGAAAGTTTTCTGGCACGAAAAAGCTGAAATCCTTATTTATAAATCTTGGACTGTTATCATTTTTATCCAATACAGTAACGGTGACAGTTGCTATTGATTCTCTTGCAGGGAACCCAGAATCTACTGCTTTGACAGTATATCTGTATTTCTCTTTTTCTTCTCGATCCAGTTGGGTGGAAACTGTAAGAACTCCCGTGGTTTTATCTAAAGCAAAATAGGAAGGGGCATCAGGACCTAAGAAATAGGACACTTGCCCTCTTTCTCCACTGTCAGCATCAGTAGCATGGAGTTTAGTCAAAAAAGCATTGGGAACATTGTTCTCCTCAATGGACAATTCTATCAGCTGTTCAGAGAAAACTGGTGAATTGTCATTGTCATCCAGAACCTGGACTTTGATTATTTTGTTGACATGAAATCCTTCTGAGTTCCATGCAACTACAGAGATTTCATACAGTTGCTGTGTCTCGTAGTCCAAAGGCTTTGTGGTCTCCAACAGGTATTCATTGTTGTATGGCTTGTATGGTGAAAGTCTAAAAGGCCCATCACCATCCAAATAGCAACTGACTTTGTATTTTTCATCAGGGTCTTTGATGGTAAAAAAAGCTATAGGTGTGTTGATAGGCTCCATTTCCTTTAAGTAAACCACCCCTTCCACTTCATTAGCTATGAAACGAGGGATAACTTCAGGTGGCCTCATCATGACTTTGATGATGGTCACTAGCACTGTGATCACAGCAGGGATACACCCAGGACCGTTGCCCAGTATGATCAGTCTGTGCAGCTTTGGAGTGTCTCCATTAACTTTAGTGGAAAGTGTGATGGTTCCTGTGCTTTCATTCAGATGGAATAAGTCTCTTGATGGCTGGGGGACCTTCTGGCTGTAGGAGTAAGTGACCCGGGCATTGGATCCAAGGTCCATGTCTACTGCATGGACAGTAGCTACATGTGTCCCTAGGCTGGAATTTCCATAAAGGGTGACGTTGAGCTGTGAGTTGTTGAAGTGGGGGCAGTTGTCATTGATGTCACTGATGCCAATAGTGAGGGTGGCACTGCCCACGAGTGGAGGAGTTCCCCCATCCTCAGCAATGATGACTGTGACATACTCTTCCTGTGTCTCCCTATCCAGTGCTCCCATTACAATCAGGTAGGGAGTCCTCTCACCACTTTCGTTCTCCTCCACATCCAGGGTAAATACACCATAGTTATCTTGCAGGTGGTAGGTCTGGACACCATTGGTGCCCATGTCAGGGTCAAGGGCAGGGTGCTCAATAGCCAGGCGAGTATTCACAGGTGCATTCTCAGGCACCGAGAGATGGATGTGGGACACAGGGAAGCGTGGAGCATTGTCATTGACATCACGGATAGCAATTTTTACCTTCACGAGGCGAAAGTACTCCTGTGGCAGTACTAGCACATCCAGAAGCAGCAGGCATGACTCGGATGAGAGAGAGGAAGAGGAGACAGCAGCTGATCCCCCAAAGATGGGGGCCTCACTGCTTTCCACGCATAGAGCTTCCCGGTCAATCTCCATGGCTGAGGTGTGCAGCTCCCCAGAGCAGTTGTCCAGCTGCACATACTGTCCCCCCAAGCCATGGGAAGCCAGGGTGAAGGAGAGTGGGGGCTGCAGGGTCGCAGGGTGCTGCCCACCAGCCATTGGGAGCCGCAGGTCACGGGCCAGGCTGCCAATGAGCACCCCAGCTGGCAGCCCCTCGTTGAGGCTGTAGAAAAGCTCAGTGGCACGGCTGTAACTGGCAAAACAGTTGAAAGGCCCAACGAAGAGCAGGAAAAGGAGCAAGTGCTGAAAAGACAGATGCACAGGGGTGTGAGGAAGGAGTGGCACCTCCACCCGCCCACTGCCTACTCTACTGCCACTTCGAGCAAAGAGGGGTGCATCTGTAACATGTAGCCATCCTCCCCCTCCCCACCATCTTCTCCTCCCAGTACAGCAGCTACTTGCCCGGCATCACCATCTGTACCCTGCAGGCAATACCAGCTGCATTCCCCACTGCAAATATGCACTGCTAGGATGATCCGGGGGCACCTTGATTTCCCCCCGCACCCCAGCAGCACTTGCGCCCCGACGTGCTATCTTCCCTCTTCACCCCCCCGACCCAACCACAAGCGCATCCCAAACCGAGGTATCCCACTGCATGCCCCAATACATTTGCTAGCTCCCATTCCCCTTCTACAGCAGGAATGTAACATGCGTCTCTTGCTCCCCCTACTCCCAGCGCCGTCCCAAAATCTGTTTTTCTCGTATGCTCACGGGCCCGCGGTGCAGCGGGGAGGCGGCCCGGATCGCGGAGCCCGCGGGGGTCCCGGTGGAGGTGCCGCGCACCGCCGCGTTCCGGGTGGGTCCCCGACTCCCGCGGCCCCGGAGCCAGCGGCTCCAGCCTCACCACCACCGCGGACTCCCGACCGCTCCTGATTTTTTTGTTAAAAGTTTCTCTACTACCAGTGGAAAACACAAGCTGCCGAGAGAAGCCGCGGAGAGGCTGCGCAGAAGTTGCCCGCGTTGGCGAGCCAGCCTCCCACTCGTCATATAAAGAAAGGGGCTCCCCGGTAGTAACTTCGGGCATCATCTCCACAGAATTTTTTTTTCTCCCTGCCCTGTTTTAATCACCCCATTCCCCCTTTTCGCGGCTCTGTCACAACTGGCGTCGGCAGCAGCAACAAAAATAAACTTTTCGCGGCTGCTCTGATCTTCGGAGATCGGATCCAAGAGAAAAATACTCAACAAACGTATACACGTCAATACGGTTTGGGTTGTTTCGGGGGCATCTTTTTGCCAATTTTTTGCTAATTTCGCTGCTGCGTGCGAAGTCGGGCTCGGGTGGCCGGACGCGGCGCCTCTTCCCCTCCCTCCGCCCGGCTCTCACCTGCAGGCTGCCGCGGGCGGTGGAGCTGCTGCGACCGCCCGGGGGCCCCATGCCCAGCCGCCGCTGCCACCGCTGGCTGCGCCCCGGCAGCCCGCCCGCTCCGCCGCCCGGCCGGCGCTTCTCCTCGCCGCAGCTTCCCATTCTCCCGCCGCCGCCGCGCTGGGCTGGGCTGTTCGCACCGCCCACGACACTCCCCCTCCGCTCCGCTCCGCTCGGCAGGCCTCCGCCGCCGCGGGGAGGGCAGGAGAGGGGGAACAGAGACACGGTTGAGAGGGCGGCGGGGGCGCGTCCGGGGAGGCTGCGGCAGCTCCGCGGGCAGCGGTTGTGGAGGGGCGGGCAGCGAGCGCTGGGTTGAGCCCGGCGGTGCGGCCACAGCGGAGAGCGGGGGCGCGGGAATGTGTACGCGCGGGCAGCGCTAGGAGCAAGGAAAGAAGGTACTCCCGCATGGAAAGTAAGGTGGAGAAAATATGTCATAAAATAAAATAAACTCGGTTTGTCCTTTTTTCTGTGGAAAGATGAAGAACGACATTTTACACAGACAGATTGTGATCGGACAAGAGGAACCAGTTTTAAACTAAAAGAGGACAGATTTAAATTAGATGTCAGCAGGCAAATCCAGAATTAACAGCTGTCTCGGCGTTGCTGAGCTTTGGTGAATATTGAGCAGTTTGTGTCTGCTTTCATTTTATGGTCTCCAGCNAGAATAATCATATGTGACCTAAACAGTGAAGCATTATGGTACTAAAAAAAGGCCTGGTTATATATTTATTATTCATTAATCTCTGGGGTTTTGAGACCGCTTAGTATGTACTGCCCTTATAAATTGTTCATATCTTTGCCGTTCATTTCTAGCACAAATAAAACAGACAATGCAGTGTATACAGTTCAGAGCAAACATGTATAATTTAAGAAAGAAATCAAACTACCCAAATCCTTAACTAAATTCTCATCCATGTGCACTGTTCTGCATGTTACTTGTGATGAGAGAGATGCCCATAAACTCAATCCTATCTAAATTAGTTTGGCTGGACACAACAGATGCTTTTATTTGACTTGCATCAGCTCTAATTTTATTTATTTCAGTAGAAATATTGACTCATTTGGATTTCAGTCATATTTTGACACTGATTTATGTGGTGCTTGAAGTTCATAAACTGATTGTAATTTTAGTTTTAGTGAATCAGTAGTCTTCTCATGAACAAGTCTGAAGTCTCTCTGAAATTCTATCTTTAACTTTTGCATTTTTTCTCTGATGTTGCAGTTTCCTCTAATGATACTTCTTCCTCTTAAGCTCTTGAAATGACTTACCTATTGCTATACCATTTTTCTTACTATCATAGCCACTGCATTTCCCTTGGGCCCATAATAGGGTGAGCAACGGCTCTACTACTATAGTATTCAGGTTTTCATTACATTTGATGCCTTTTATTTTATTAAAGTACAGGTGTAACAGCAGAATTAAAAGTTTTCTGGAGCATCTGGTACTCTATAATATTTTATTTAGTTAGACTTCAGCAACATCTAGTAAATCTTAAAGGTTCCTTAAAGACTAATGTGTCCAATGAATCTCCTGGTTAAGAAATATTTCAGCCTATTTAAGAAATACTCCATGTATGTGGGATATGGGATGAGGGGTGTGACAGAAGAAGCAGTGTAGAAGAGACACCAAATTGGCTCATTCATTCCTGGAATTATTTTGGGGAAGAGACCTTTCCAAAGTTAAAACATTAAACTGATTTAATTATATTTCTATATTCTATAGAATAAATAGGTATATATATATATAAAATATATAGATACCTATATATTCTGTAGAATATAGAAATATATGGTATTTCTATATTCAGTTATGTTTAGTTATGGGAAAAAGATCTTAGTTTATAAACCCAGTCCCATTCAACCATGTATAGCTAAATATATCTTTTTAACTTGCATTTTACATAAAATCATTACATTAAACATAAAATCTTATTATCACCACATCCAAGATTTTGTTGCAATTACTGTTTAAGAAGGAACAAGTAAGAGCATTTTCTGTGGGCTTCTAGATTGCCTCAGGTATGTTACAAACCACAAGACTGAGATTAAGTGACAATCCATCTAAGAAGTGTCATTGTATTGATAAATACATCAGAAAAAGTACATTATTGCTATAGTAAAATGTGGTATTTATTTTACTTTATCCTTAATAAAGGACATAGTCAATTGAAATAGTCAATTGAAATAGTCAATTGAAATGCCTTTGTTTTGTGAGTAGAGTTCCAGTGGCAGATGGAAGTATTTACAGATGAATCATTCAGGACCGTCACTTCTGAAGGAGAATCTCAAATAGTATTTTTTTGGCATGGTTGGCAACACTGGCCAACATTTACAACAGGTAGGGATGCAGGTACATGTTGTCCCCTCAATTTAGCAAAAAGCTCTCTGTTATAATCTCTGGCTCTACAGAGGAAGATTGTGGCGTGAGATTTTCCTATCAGTAAGATTAAATTGATTCAGATAACAAACTTCATAAGATTCTAGTCAGTGTGATGCTTTGAGATAGTTACTTTTCAGTGGGGAAACAGTCAAACTGAAAGCCCTGGTGTCAATATTAATTCCTAGTCACAGTAAAGCTGAGAAAGGCTCAAGACTAACAGAGTGTCACTTCTTGAAGATTTTAAACTGCAAGAGATAAAGGACAAGTAAAGATCCTTTCAACTGTTAGCGATGTGAAGTTTTTATTGTTTTACTGCTTAGTAAGGAAAAATGCCTTACATCCTGAACTTTGTGTGCAGGATAGTGGATCACAGTATGAAAGACTCTATGAATTTTAGATGGTGACCTTCCCCTTCTCAGTACTGCAGAAGTACTGAGCATCTGGTACTTGTGCTTTACTGAAAGCTGTGATCATTCCACTCGCTGTAGATCAGACCNAAAGAGGACAGATTTAAATTAGATGTCAGCAGGCAAATCCAGAATTAACAGCTGTCTCGGCGTTGCTGAGCTTTGGTGAATATTGAGCAGTTTGTGTCTGCTTTCATTTTATGGTCTCCAGCCACTGTTGGCTGGAGTATAAGCCTGCCACAGAACTAGACGTGAAATTATCAATACTCAGGAAACTATCAAAATCTTGGACTTTCTTTGACTTGGACTATGAAAGACTCTCTTGGACTATCAAAAGGATTGCTGTCCTCCCTAGCATGACTTACCCTGTCTGTCTGCAACATGTCGAGTGAAATCTGAGATGTCCATCTTTAGCCTTAAGGTGCCCTAGCTATTGCTGAGAGCTCCAGTACTGAGACTTGTAGGCAGCTGCATTTGTCAAGCACCATGGAGCTACCTTTCACAGAGGTAAAGTTCGAGTGGCAGCCTGAACCACCTAAATCACATGGCCTGCCTTGAATGCCTTCATGCTCCATGACAAGCACAACATGCAGTAATTTCTCTCAGCTTGGAGGGCACAGAGGACAGCAAAACATTTGCCTTTAGTCAAAACAAAAAAATACTCTTCCCTTGTGCTTTTACAGCTCCATGAGACAAATTCAGTGTCCAATCCAAAACAAGGAAACCACAAGAACAACAAAAGAGCAGTTAGAATTCCAATCCAAAACCAGCTTTATGCCTGAGTCTCTTGCAATACTCCATCTTTCAAAACTACGTAATAATAGAAACATACAGAACATATTGTCTAGCAACTCTTGTGATGTTCTTGGATGCTGTGAGGATGAGGGCAGTGACACAAGCTGAATAGACTATGATAGAGTAGAATAGAACAGGGGTAGGGCAGGACAAAATAGAAACAAAAACTTCCAAGATTGGGGTTGCAAACAAATAATATTAGTTCCTTTGTCTCATATCCTCCAGCCTTAAAATATAAATAGTGCAGTACTATTTGTCTGAATTAGAATTTTACTCCATTCTCGCTAAAGTCACTGGCAGCAGAAACACATTCTGTTTATTCAGTGAAACTCTTGAAAACATACTGTGTTATTTTAATAACCATTTCATCCCAAATATGATATTAGCAGAATAATCATATGTGACCTAAACAGTGAAGCATTATGGTACTAAAAAAAGGCCTGGTTATATATTTATTATTCATTAATCTCTGGGGTTTTGAGACCGCTTAGTATGTACTGCCCTTATAAATTGTTCATATCTTTGCCGTTCATTTCTAGCACAAATAAAACAGACAATGCAGTGTATACAGTTCAGAGCAAACATGTATAATTTAAGAAAGAAATCAAACTACCCAAATCCTTAACTAAATTCTCATCCATGTGCACTGTTCTGCATGTTACTTGTGATGAGAGAGATGCCCATAAACTCAATCCTATCTAAATTAGTTTGGCTGGACACAACAGATGCTTTTATTTGACTCGCATCAGCTCTAATTTTATTTATTTCAGTAGAAATATTGACTCATTTGGATTTCAGTCATATTTTGACACTGATTTATGTGGTGCTTGAAGTTCATAAACTGATTGTAATTTTAGTTTTAGTGAATCAGTAGTCTTCTCATGAACGAGTCTGAAGTCTCTCTGAAATTCTATCTTTAACTTTTGCATTTTTTCTCTGATGTTGCAGTTTCCTCTAATGATACTTCTTCCTCTTAAGCTCTTGAAATGACTTACCTATTGCTATACCATTTTTCATACTATCATAGCCACTGCATTTCCCTTGGGCCCATACTAGGGTGAGCAACGGCTCTACTACTATAGTATTCAGGTTTTCATTACATTTGATGCCTTTTATTTTATTAAAGTACAGGTGTAACAGCAGAATTAAAAGTTTTCTGGAGCATCTGGTACTCTATAATATTTTATTTAGTTAGACATCAGCAACATCTAGTAAATCTTAAAGGTTCCTTAAAGACTAATGTGTCCAATGAATCTCCTGGTTAAGAAATATTTCAGCCTATTTAAGAAATACTCCATGTATGTGGGATATGGGATGAGGGGTGTGACAGAAGAAGCAGTGTAGAAGAGACACCAAATTGGCTCATTCATTCCTGGAATTATTTTGGGGAAGAGACCTTTCCAAAGTTAAAACATTAAACTGATTTAATTATATTT
>VYZS01093674.1:9097-22510 GCA_013400695.1 Neodrepanis coruscans | reverse complement strand
GGGGGGGGGAAAGGGCACCCGAAAAAAAAGCCATGCGGGCATGGGGGTGGGCGGCCCCGGAGCGGAAAGCAGTCGCCAGGGCCCCCAGCGCAAGGCAAAGTTGCCGTACCATGGCTTGATCGTTTTTAACTTTCATTTTTTAGCCCCACGACAGTGTTGCTAGTCACAGTGCAGGTCAATTGTTACTATGGGTCAATGGAAATAATAATAGTTATTACGGGTCACTGAACTTTGTAATGTTGGTGGCTTTGCACTTCAGAGGCTATTTTTAGAATTTATAAAAGGAGTACAAGTTCATGAACTTTTTTCTTCAGCAGTGGGTACCCATAGCTAGTTTCAAGGTTGCAATTTTAAGGAGAAATCTAAACATGACGTCATTTATTATTTTGAGATGGGGAGAAGTGTATAGTATCAAGAGATCCCACCAACTGAGAATGGATGCTTTTTCTCGATTTGCAGTATTTGAGAAGTTCATGCCACAGAGTAGAATTCAAAACAGCTTCTTGGTTTATCAGGGAGTCATTTAAAATTAATGTGGTCTGTGGGAAGTGTCTATAACTCACTTGAGAGGAATATCACATGGTTTTACTCACTAAATATGTTGTACGACTTGTTTGCTTAAAGCTATGGATTGTTGTGATTGGACAACACTGAAGTCTCAGAAGAGCCTTTGACTCAGCTAAGAGACCTCAACTTTCCCTGAGGGATCAAGGAATAGGAAATGTCTTTTTTTTAAGACTCAGGTAATGGCAGATGAGCTGCCACTCCATTTCTGTAAAATGGGCTCATTTTAGAAGCTTTGCTGGGGAAGGTACTTTATGGACTTTCTTCCAAGACATTTATTTAAACCAAGAAAACATATTTCCCTGTAGAAATCTAATGAGGAGGCAGAATGCTTAGAAATTAACAAGTTCTTAAATATTATTTTTTATTTAGTTTTGGCTAGTTTCACATTATATGCAGAATTTAGATGATTCCCTTTTCAGTGCACTTGTCAGCTTGGTTTCAATTTTTTGTTTCTTTCCTTTCTACTGGTAGAACATGTATTTCTTACATGTGATCATTACAGTTCTTGATCAGGACTTAAGAAACTGGTGGGTTGACCTTGACGGGATGCCAGATGTCCACCAAAACTGCTGTCTCCCTCAGCTGGACTGGGAAGAGAAAATATAATTAAAGGCTTGTCGGTCAACATGAGGACAGGGAGAGATAACATTTATGGTCATGGGCAAAACAGACTTGACTTGAGAAAAGTTAGTTTAGTATACTACCAATCAATTCAGAGTAGGGTAATGAAAAATAAGAAGTAAATCTTAAAACACCTTCCCCCACTGCTTTGTTCTTCCTGGGCTCAATTTCACTTTCAAATTCTCTACCTCCTCTCCTCCAGGGAATGGCTAGTGGGGGCTGCGGTCAGTTCACGTTGTCTCTGCCACTCTTTCCTCCTCAGTGGACGATTCCTCACACCCTTGCCCCGCTCCAGTAGGGCTCTCTCCCATGGTACACGGCCCTCTGTGAACTTCTTCAATGTGAGTCCTTCCCACAGGCTTCACAAAGTGCTCCAGCATCGGTCTCTCCCATGGAGTGCAGTTCTTCAGGAACAGACTTCTGTACTGTGGGTCCCCCACAGGGCCAAAAGTACTGCCAAACAACCTGATACAGCATGGGCTCCTGGCAGGAGTCTGTTCCAGCGCAGGCTTCATACACAGTCACAGCCTCTTTTGGATATCCACCTGCTCTGGGAGGAGGTCCTCCTGGATCTGCAGGGGGACTTTTGCTCCCCTGTGGGCCCCCATGGCCTGCAGGGGCACAGCCTGCCTAACCATCATATCCACGATGGGCTTCAGGGGAATCTCAGCTCCAGTGCCTGGAGAACCTCCTCTCCGTCCTTCTACACTAACCTTGGTTTCTGCAGGCCTGTTTCTCCTGCACATATTCATTCCTTCCTACCAGCTGATGTTGCTGAAGTTGAAGAGTTTTTTTTCCATTTGTTAAATACATTATCTCAGATATACTACCACCATCATGGATGGGCTTGGCCTTGGGCAGCAGTGGGTCTGTCTTAGAGCTGACTGGCATTAGCTCTGTCACACACAGGGGAAGCTTCTAACATCTTCTCATGGAAGTCACCACTGCAGATCCCCAGTGCCAAAACTTTGCAATGCAAACCTAATACTGAACTTCACATGGCTGTGTATTTCATCTGGGTTCCCAGAGGGGTCAGTGAGTGAAGTGCACCCCCTAAACATACAGCATAATTGCTGGCACAGCATCTGGGTTCTGATTTGGACTACTGGAATCAAAAAGATAACTCTGATGTTGCTGGGTCTAATAAATATAGAGTTGGTGCTGTGTGATGGTGGATAGGTCATGATTTGTTCCCTGGTACTTCTATATTTGTCAGTACAGATGGAGACACTCAGTTCACTTGCTCTTCAGAAGACTCTGGGCATGTGAGACATAGGATGGTTCCAAGCTGACTAAAGCTATGTGCTATTCCACAGACCTCTATATACAGAGATTGAAGTTTCATATCTTGGGAAACAGTAAGAGAAACTTCCCTCCTTAGAAGTAAGAAGAGGCCAATTAACTTCACTTACTGCACATAACTGTAAAGACTGCTATCTTTGTAAATATGCTATGCTGTTTTACAAAATGGTGGGGCTCTATAGAGGTTCAGAAGGCTTCCTGAGAAAGAACAGGTTCTGGTGCCAGGTTAGCCAAAATATTTGCTATAATATTAAAATGACTGATCTGATAAGAGCCAACTTAATATCTTGCTGTAGTATTGAGCTGGCTGAAGCAGAGTAGCTTCAATAGTATCTCATCCATAAAGGCAATTGTCAATATGAAATAACACAACAACTGTCACAGGAGTCAAATGGAGAAAGACAAGGAGTAAACATCTTTATAATTACTAATTTATAATAAGTAAATAAATAATTAATAATTACTAATAATTAATTAAAAAGATCCAAAACAGCAAAACCAAACCCTGCAAATTTTTCAGCTTTCCCATGTTGCTAGCTTGCTTTCTGAAGAGACAGCACCTTCCTTTGGCCTCATGTTGCTGTGGTTAATCTTTGCTGATTTAAATATAACTTCATTGAGTTTTCGAGTAGAATTTATTAGGGAGAAAGTAAAAGTAATTCCTTCCAGGGATAACAGGAAAAACCCAAGAACAAAGCAACTTCCTAAAAGCAAGATTATTTTTAATCACAGCCTGTAATGGCAGAAGAGGCAGAGTAGATGTTAAAAAGAGGCTGACTGAGGGATGGCCATATTGTCACATGCATAATTCCTTTTCCAGTTAATGTAAAGCTTTGTATATAATATTTCTTGAAAACAAATATGAAGATTAACAACATACTTAGCTGTTCCACTCATGCTGTACAGCAGAAAAAGAGAGAAATCTATTCCTCTTTGCATCAAGGGAAAAGACTGGTGGATAAACTTGTACGACCTGCATACACTAGTACTAAATTTTTTTGCTTTGGAGTTTACAATTCAAGAATGGTTTGACTTCTTGCACGTTGCTCAGACAGCTTGGAGCAGTGGATCTGTCCATCTTAAAAAAAAAATCTCTAAATCAAATTTGTCAGACATATGATAGTATCCAGTTTCAGTCATGAATGAATTAATAGCCTTTTACATTTTTTATGTGTGTCTAGGGTTCAGCTTATTTTGCTTAAGAAGGTTACAGAAATTGATCACATGACTCCTGACCTCAGATTTCACTTGAAAAAAATCTAGCAAATATGATTTAAATTTATATAACAAGACTTTGCACTGTTCTATGATTCATTCAGTATATTAAAGAGGTAATTTTTAATATGCACAGTATTTTTGTCAGTCCTTATCTGAACATTCCACTGTTTATGGTGTCTTCATGCTAGCAGAGCTTTAGTGCACAAATTATTCCAACAGAGACATATTAATATTCTTTTTTAAGTAACAGGAACCTGTGGCACAGACATCTCTGAGATTTTACCAAGATGTCTAACTTCCAATGGTAAGATTCCTCGCTCAGAACTTTTTGCTTCTTAAGTGTGACTGACCCATTTTACCTGCTTTAGGAATCATTTAGAAACAGACACACACATTTGTGTTAGTCTGTTTCTCTGGCTTGACCATAAAGATGGCTTGCCCAACTCTAAGCATTTGTAATGCTGGTGTCTGGACATAAATTAGAAGGCAAATCTTTTCATTATCAGCAGCATATTTTTCTCCATCCTTTCTTTGTGTGAATTGTGCTTCTTCCCCTGACTCTCTACATGTTTCTTGTAAGCGGTAAATTCATGGTTATACACTGTTACTGTACACTGGTTTATTGGGTTATCATACAATTATTAATTGCACTTTTGACTTGGTACCTTTGTTTAGTCTTCCCTTAGACACATTATGGCAGCAACAGATTTCAATGATAAAGCCTGTTCAAAATGAAAGGTTATTATTCAGGAGACTGCAGCAGCAATCAAAAACTAAATAATAACCTATTTTACCTAAAGACCGAAATCTCCTCAAAGATGTGAAAGTTTCCGTATAAACAAAATTCTGCTTTCTTCCTCTCCTTCACTTTGCTTTTAGGCTGATATGGAGTCTCGACTTCTCCATGTGCCCGTTATACAGTATTGTCTGTGGCTTACCTCTCAATGATTTGCAAACTCTGCAAGATGTTTCATATGAAAAACAATGGGGGTTTCAAGATTAGAACTCTCTTTTCAATTAGATTCCTTTGAATCAAGTCGAATTCATTATTCCATAGTGGTAGAAATAAGTAATAAAAGGATTAATGCCAGCATTATCCATTTGAAAACTGAAGATTCAGTGGCTTAATTACCAGTGCACTGACTACTAAATCAGAACATATACATGCATGAAATTACTGGACTTTTTTCCCCCCACAGCATTAAATTTGAGTTAAAAGAATGAACTACTATCCCATGATGCCACTTTTCTCTTAATTAAAGTTATTTATTTGCTATTTTCATTAGCACTGTTCTGCATGTACTTCGGGGACTATTTTTGTGTCAAGAAGTCTATGAAAACTTCATAATTACTTTGGAGGAAACAGTTATATCTCCCTCTAGTACCCCTATAAAATAGCTCATTTTAACATGGTCTAAATTACTGTAATCAAACGTGTAGGTAAGCTTTCAGAAATTATGAAGAGTTTCTTAGAATTGGTTTTACTTGAAGTAGGCTGAGGGACAAACCTGTTAGTTATGAAGTCAGACATATGTGATACTTTACATGTTTAAATATACAGAAACAGGATTTTGTATTTTGATTACTATCAAAATTCAGACATTCCTTCCACCAATCCTCTCAGAAAGGAAAAAGCAATAATGCTTTTAATAAAGATAATAGCCAAATTCCAATTTACTATAGTTAACAAGGATCGGTTATAGTAGCAAGATTTTGGTTTGAAGTAGTCTTTTATTTTTTCTTCTTTACCCAAATCTCTAGCCATATTTCAATAGAGAGCTTGAAATTCACACTCCTCCCTTCTACATTTGTGATTTTTTTAAATAATGTTTTTAAAAGGCTCAGAAATACATTTTGTGTTTTCCTTATAAATCTTCAGTATAGTATCTCAATTTATACTGCTGGGTGATCCCAGCCTGTGGCAAAGTAGTCTGGTTTTACGGATTTTTCTTGCTATGGTATTGGCTAGTTTGATGAATACAGTGATAAATGCTCTCATTGAACTGTTCTTCTGGCAAAATATCATTTGTAGGATGAAAAAGCTGATGTTGTCATGAAAATGGTTTAAATTCTGCGGGCATCAAAACCCCACATTTTCTTATCTTTATCAGTTTAAAAAAATAGCATGTTTAGTGTTGCTTCTGACTTCGCTGGGGACTGCATACCTTTTACTGTAGACAGTAATCAAGTGAGTTTGGAGCACTACATGTAGTTGCATCACAACATTTGCTTGAACACAAGAGAGAAAATCTATTTGAGGCCCACTGCACAGACCTTGAAAACAGTGCAATTTATATGAAAATACAAGTAGCTCCCAGAATCAATAATGGTCATCATCAACAACATCATTATCATCATCACATTCAATTCTGTAGCCCCTTTTAACTGAGATCTCAAAAAATTTTACAAGTAATTGCAATTACACTTCATCAACTCCCTGTATAGTTGAGTGCATTTTTCTAGTCTCATACACTTTTAAAATGGTGATCTTTTTATTTGGAATTTTAAAGAATTTTGATGCCATAGGATATTTATAAATAGAATATTTGGATATAAAGGTTAAAGAATCAGTATTCTAAAACTGCAGAAAATATGTATTTATTGCTCAACAACACAATTTTTGACGAGATTGTTAATAATCCAGAAATGTTCCATTAATATAGGAACCCAGGTCCAATTTCAGAAGTGAAAATTTAATTTGTCTTACGGTATATTCATATTCACTTACACCTCTTTTCCTTTAGAAATCTCACTAACCAATCAGCCCCAGTTCAAGATATTTGAGTAGCTTCAAAAATGTGTCTCTGGAACCTCAGAGTAATTACAAGTCAACTCAACTTGGGCTTCTAATTACTTAAGTTACTTTTGAAAATTGAATCTCTAAGTTATTAATGCTCAGATGCTTGCAATTATAAAGGCCCTTAACTCCCTCTGAAATGTCAGCTAAGAGCCCAGATATCATTCAGACTCTGATGTTAAGTATTTTTGGCCAATGTCACCTTAAATGTACTAATGTCTAAGTTTCAGACTGGGCAGTTTTACAATGCATGACTCTGGAAGAGAAATGTTATTTCACATTGGCTGCACTGTGTGAACATATACTCCACATGAAAATATATCCCTGAGATATTTTCAAGTAGAAAAGTGAAAGTTATATCCCACACCATCATTTTTTCCCCCTTTCTAAAAATGTCTAGACCTGCTTCAGGCCTCTAGGTTGAGGGGAAAACTGTTACGTCTTTCAGATTTAGAAAAATGTTGAATTAGGAGCCCTTGTGTTATTAATCATACATGTAAAGAATTAATTGGAACCATGTGTTTCTTCAGGACAGAGCTGAGTCTTCTTGTGAATCAGCTCGTAGGAATCTCTCTTTCCCTGTCAACTTTCCTGAAGCAACTTTTAATATGATATCAGACACAGGAATGGAATCCTATTTTTATATTTGCATCAGATGTTCTGAGACATTCAAACACTAATAGAGTTGCAGCAATGTTTGGAAGAGGAAAACATGGCAAGGAAAAGATCAGAAAACATACGGGATTTGTCTTGGAAGTTGTTTAGAACTGCATGACTTTCAACATCATTGTTCTATGCAGTAGTGCAAAGAAAGAAAATTTTTCTTTGTTTCTAAATGAGGAAAGATATTACTGTTGTATCTAGGTTGCTTCATATGGTACATAATACAATAAGAACAAGCATATGCTTTTCACACATACACACTCACATATACACAGTCATCAATTATATATTATGTGATTGTTGTTGAAAAAAACCCGCTCCTGTAAACACTGAAGTTGATACAAGTCATATCAGGGAATATTTGCCTTGTATTTTGCAGGAAATTCTGGGCCTAGCTTCCAGCATTGTGGCAGTTCTGGAATGGTTGATAATGTGTAGGCTTATGTATATGTATATTTTTATATTCATGTAAACAGGATTTTGGTGACTTGCATATATAGTGTTTATTCTTATTAATAAATTTGTGCTAATGAGAGGTTAATTTGTATTAAAATGAAAAGAATATCTGTTGGGGAATTATTTTTATTTTATATTTCCTGAAATAAACAGACTTACTTCCTCCTCAAGTGAAAACTTATTATAGTCTAAGGAAAAAATGATGTTTTTCATTTGTGCAGGCCATTTCTCTCAGTATGCAAGAAATGTAATGACTAAAGTTCATACTCTACAGTAAATGATATACAAAAATATTAAATGCCTGCAGATAAGAGCTCTGCAGTTGTATTCAAAGTTTGTACTACTCATGTGGACCTTAATTCAAAGCTTTACATACTTCATGACAGAACTGAAGGGATTGACAGCAACGGAGGAAGATGTTAATGACAACTTCTATATGTGATGTGTAAACATATTTTGGGAGACAGAAGATAACTGATGCTTTAGGATCTTATTTGTGTATGACAAAATTGAGCTAAATATTCTTTATAACTTGAGATCTAATTCTTCCAGACAGGAGAATTCATGGTTTTCAAAATTACTTAAAAAAAAGTTCATCCAATTAATTAAGAGATTTGTTTTGTTTTGTTTTTTAAAATTCTATTAAATAGGCAGAAGAAAGATGTGTAGTACTTGACTCTCAGAAAGTAAAGAATGAATAGCTAATGAATGAGACCCAAACCAAAATCTTTCTATTGGTTTCCCAGATGTTATTAAGACAATTCCAAAAAGCCTACAAATCTGCCTGATCTTGTTTACACCAAAGAAAACAAAAGTCAGAGGCAGAGATATTTTTTAGTGGTGATAGTAAACAGCCCATCTGTTTTCCACTCATCCAGCAAACCAAATTTGGACTTTATTTGTGAGGGGAATAAAGAAGAAAAAGGAAATGTTTGTTTCTGGATTTATTTAATGTCAAATAAGTTCCTTTT
Organism: Neodrepanis coruscans; assembly: GCA_013400695.1. Classification (NCBI taxonomy): domain Eukaryota; kingdom Metazoa; phylum Chordata; class Aves; order Passeriformes; family Philepittidae; genus Neodrepanis; species Neodrepanis coruscans. Next base: position 13,915 of record VYZS01093674.1, on the reverse strand, counting down.
ACAGTCATATTGTTGATTGTATTAGCTCCAATATTTTTTCCCTTGAGAGTAGAAAATATATATCAATGTTACCTAAGCATGCTACTGTTTATGAAGATGCTTCTGTGATTTTCTTGTATTTGAGCCATAGTATCCAGAGGTGAAAAGAACAAAGCAAGACAAAATGTATTTATTAAAATGTATATAATATAAATCTCTATTCTGATTAGCACGCATGATTCTGGCTTATCTGGAAAGAATGAGTATGTCTAGAAAACCAGAGCATGGCTAGGGAATGGGAACATTCCAGGTCCTATTTAGGTTTGGGACCTTTGTCTGATAGCAAAGTCATTCCCCAAGAACAAAGGACTAGAAGAGACCTAACAGACTCTTGACTCCAGCCTCCAGACCCTCTAGGCTTACAGATTTTAAGGAGCTATGCTCCTCACATTAGGCCTTATCCCTGCCCACACCAATGATTTCAGGATGAATAAATCTAACAATTTTCAGCCTATAGGTAAAAGTGACTAGTAGAGGAGTATTTAGTCTTGTCATGTTACTTTCATTTTATGGCTTTCTCATATTTGTCTTAAGCTGTTTGTATCAGGCAGAGCTATTTCCTCTCAGATTTTTTTTTTCCCCCAAAATAGGCTAAACACATGTCTCTGGTTTTTTCTTTGTTTTTAAATGAATGCACAGGGTATGGAAGAGGTTTCACTGAGAAATATAAATGTTTTCTATAATAAAATTCACTTGAAATGGAGAGATGACATAAGGCTGATAACACTTTCTCCATTGTACTCTCATTTAGTTAAAAAACCCAACCTAAATCATCAGTTTGTTTGTTAAGTGACAAGAAGGTGTCACTGTTGTAGTTCTAAAACAGAGTCCAGGTTGGCAAAAGAACACTGGAAATAGTTTTTCTTTTTAACTAAAAGAGAATACCTTCTATAGATGCCCACAGATAATTTTCAAACCTGGACTCCTCTTTCCTAAGTCAGTTACCTAAATTTTATTTACATCGATATTCAAAAGAATTGCTTGCTCTTTCGCAACAGCTCACTTCCCACAGGCCAAATGGAAAATTATTCTTTATGCTTGAGGGACTGCATTTGGATGAGTTGATAATCTGCCTGAATGTTGTCTTTTAACTTGACTAGGCTGGGTGGATAGCTGTGGGCTTATAAAATGCTCTCATTTCATTCCTGCTCTTGACTCCTTTCCAACGCCTTTTCTATGTATGATGTTCTGTTTACTCCTGCCTGAACTTCAGTAGACTTCCCTTTCCCACATTTAATTTAAGACAAAAAGTAATAGGTTCAAACATCAGGCACAGTGAAGAGGGCATCAAGCAAAAGATAATTGTTTCCTGGAAAATCAGACCAGAAAGGCCACCTTTTGTTAAGAACCTTCCAAACTATTTCTAGGTTCACAGGAAGGTTGCTTCTTGCTTCATAAGTTCCCGAAGTCTCGGTAGTCAGACTAAATTGTGAATTTGCTCTCTGACACTGTCACAGGTATGCAGGCATGCCCAGTCAGTGAAAATACTTTCTGGCATGTCATACAGAAAAAATGAAAAAAGTCAACTTCCATAATTTTGTGGTACAATTCATGTGTATAAATCTTTACACCTTCCATCTTCACTCTACTCAGAAACAGCTCAGAGAGAGGGAACAAGGCCTGAGAAACCCACCAGAAATCTGATCATAATATCCTAACCAATATCATTAATGGATTAAAATTAACCTCTTTAAAATTAAATCCCTTTCTTCCAGATCAAATGTTAACAAATAAAATAGAAATAATCACGTCCACACAATCCAGTTAGAAAACCTGTTGCCACTGACATTTTTCAATCTTGAAGAAGTCTACATGAGCAGTTGTCTGTTCTTGGACAATGCCACTACCATTGTGTTGTGGGTTGAAAACAAAGGTTATGGGAGCTAAACTGTTTCTTTTCCCTTTCCCCCTCCCCACCCACCCCCCTTGTCTTTCCCCTCTGTTTTTAGGGACAGGGAAAGGGCTCTTTTTAGGGTTTTTGGACTTTTTTTGAAGGTTTTTGGGAGGCAGGGCGATCGGGGCTGTGTTAAACTGCCTTTCCTGTGTGTTTGAGGCGGATAACCGTGGCGACGTGTGCCGGCTCAGGACTGCCTTGTCATGGCATTGGCCCGCCGGCCCGTGCAGCTGGGGACAGGGTCAGTCCCCGCCACAGCCGTGCCCGCCGCGGCTGTTGCTTTCCCTGTTCCCGGGCTGGTTCCCCTGCGTGGCTGACCTCAGGCACAGTGCTGGTGGCAGCGCGGGAGCCAGCGGGGATGGGGCTGTTCTTTCCTGGTGCCCCTTGCTAGCCTGGGCAGTGCGGGGGCCTGGCGGGCATGGTGTGGCCTGGGTCCCAGCTGTGCCAGGGGTGCGCCCGCCGCAGCTCGGCAGTTTTTCCTAGTGCGGCGGGCGGGGCTGCCCTGTCCTGTCTCCGATGGCGGTGCCGGAGGAACCTCTCACTAGGGGTAGTTCCCGGGCACTGACCGCCCAATCCGAGGGGCGGTTCATGCCTGGGGGGGCGCCCGCGCCTGCGCGAAGATTGGTCCCCTATAAAAGAGTGAGCGAGGTGGCCATCTTTCTCTTTTGGGACCGGCAGAGCTCGGGAGAACATCTCTGCTCGTCCCAGTGCCTAGTTTTTTCAGCGGCGTGGGCCAATCGGTGACTCCAGCGACAGCGGCATGGGCTGAGGACCACATCTTTCCATCAGCAGTAGTATTTCCTTATCCAGGAAGGGGAGGGTAGGGGCAGGGATCCTTTCATTTTTACAGCGTCTTTCAGGAGGCTCCGATAAAGACCCAGCGCTACCCTAACGCTTCCCCACATCAGCCACTGGCCCCGGAAGAGCTTAATTTGTCTGGTTTTGCGTTTTATTGTCGGTTTTCTGTATGTGTAAAATAAACCTTGTTTTTTTTTTTTTTTTGGTGTGTGTTGCTTCTATTGGATCTCTCTTGTCAGTACCACGCCTCCTAGTGGTAAAACCATGACACATTGCTACTATATCTAGAAAATCTACTAGAAGTGTTATTTCTGGCTCTGGCAGGACCTTCAGATTATTTTCACATTATCTTCTAATTACTACGTAAATGTTAATGTTTTCTTTATGGTGTTTCTTTACTTTCTTTACTCTGAAGTAGTGAGCAGTTTATTTGATGCCACTTTTCTGTCTTCCTCTTTCTGATTGCAATAGTATCTGTTGTGACTATAAAAATTAAATTGAGTAAATGCAATCTGAAGACACCTAGCAGGCTTATTTTAATGGAAGCAACCTTCTAAGTGTGAGACATTCCATCAGTTATTAATATTTTACTGGGTTGCAGCCAACCCACTTGTGAGTGGGATGGGAAGGACCAGGCCAGCAGACTCACAGAGAGCACATGGCAAAGGCTGTAGATCAAAAGTCCAGACCAGTAGCCTGTCCACACCACACCCTCTGGAGCTCTGCTTGGCTACAGCACCCCTAGCTCTGGCCTCGAGGACACTGTGGTCAGTGACCCAGATGTCCTTCACGGGAGGTGTGGCTATGGTGGCCTGACCACATAAATATGGGAACATGAGCCTCTGGTTTTGTTTTTCTTCTCTGTTTGCCACCATGGAAGCCAGAAGATCCTTGGTGATAACTATTTTTCTCTTATTTTCTTTCTTTACTCTTGTCTCTCCTTCTCTCTTCCTTTACTTCTGTTTTTCTTTTAGTCTCTTTTCTTTGTTTTCTCTTTCTTGATCTGTTTTTGATAACTTCAAACTGAGGGGTTGTATTTTACAAAGCTGGTTGTGAGTTGCTTTGTGCTGGGTACTTCTGTGGAATGCTTCTGCCTTGTTTGTATGTTACCTTGTAAAACCTTTTGCCAAAAAGTTTATTTTCTCACTAAATTCAAAGAAAATCTCCTGGGAAAGCATGTCAGCATTTTATCTTTATGTAACTTTGAGGTATTAACTAAATAAAGGCTTTGCAGAAGTTCAGTTGAGCAAAATCTTTTGGATTAAATATAAATAATAGTCCCAGTTAAGCTTCTAATTTAGGGACTACGGTATTACAATAAATTACATGGCTTTGAAGACTTTGACTCAGAGTTCTGTGCAAATACAGAAAAATGAACAGAGGAGTTATGTAATTATTTGTATTTGATAACACTGATGATGAAGAAAGCCATTTCACTCTTACTGTGAGAGCGTCATGAATCCCATTCATCTAATTTAGAGGTCATTAAAGCATGGATAATAAACTGAAAAGATGGAACAAATCTTCTGGACAGCTACAGGTGTAATTTTTTTTTGCATTGGATTAGCCACCAGCTGAGAAAAATTTGGGAAAGCTGGCAGAAATGCAAATATTTTTTATGAATCTCAGAATTTTTTCTGAGACCTATTTTTGGTTTTGGTTTTTGTAATCAGCAGAATTTAGTCAATAAACCCATGTCTTCCCCAAGCTGCACTTTTCTCAAATTCGTTCATTTAATGGTTTGTCCAGGGCAATTATGGTGTGGAAAATATTTTCAGAGAAAATTGAAACTGTATTAGATTACATGAAGCCAATATTGAGAGTATTTAACAAATTAATTGAGAGAATATTTGGAATGATGAAACTGAAAATTACCTCTTGCCACTTAAATACTGGCTGAAGCTTAGGAAGGACTTGTGGATAACAGTTTATGGACACCTCAAAACACAAGGGTTTCAATAGGTGCCCTTAATTGTTTATTGTCCTAAAGAAAATAAATTAGCAATTCATTACATTAAAATATTAAAAGAACAAAGAAGATTTTGGGCTTTTTTAATTTTTGTGGGGTTTTTTGTGTTTGGTTTTTG
>VYZS01093671.1:0-15534 GCA_013400695.1 Neodrepanis coruscans | reverse complement strand
CAGAACTGAAGGCAGAATGGGCTTCACTGTCAGCAAGTATCTGTGTAACCAACTGGCAGAGCAATGTTTCTCCGCAGGAGAGAAAATCTCTGGCATGTCTGATCCCACTCCAGGCATTGGAAGTCAACAATTCCTTCATGTAGCTTACTTTGCCTCAAATTCTCTTTCCCCACTCACCTCCCTTAGTAATCATTCCCCTACATTAACACCTGTGTTTCCACTGCCTTTCCTGTCCCATCTTCATTCTGTTCTCCTTATTTTCCCAGTCAATTTCCAAACTACAGATTTCTCCTACTGTCATGAAGTTACTTTGCCTGTAATTTTAAATGCAACTCTAACTGTTGCCGTCAGGCCCCGGCTGGGCCAAAATAAGAAGCGAGACAAACACGCAGTGAAGGGAGAGAGCAGCTTTTACTGGTGGTGTCCGATAGTCTAAAGAGGAAATTCATAACAATCTCTCCAATTTTATAACCTCTAGTGCCCACCCCTTTCATCTATCCAACTAAACCCCATCTTACTACTATGCCCCTAAACCACGTGACTGCCTGCCTTGCCTTCAAACTTGTTTTCCATTTAAGGCTCCTTCATCAGTTTACAAGTTTCAACACACAACCCATGCTCCCATTAGTTTCTAGCTCCAATTTCCTTCTTGAAGGAAGCGCCTTCCTGTTTAGCAAGAGTTCCACTGCAATCACTTCCTGCTACCAACATGATACCTAGAGGATACTATCAAATCAAGTTCTTAGAACTCAAGAGAGATATTTATTGATCTTCTGACTGCTGTGTTTCCCTATCAGATCTAATTATTCTTTAGACAGAAACTGCCAAGAAACAGGATTTCATAGTATGAGTATAATTTCACCCATGTTACATTACAACTATTACTGTGAACAAAATCATCTACTGTCAGTGCAGTCTAATCCCCTTTTCACCTAAAAAAATCAAGGAAAGAACACTGGCATATTTAGTCTTTTTACTTCACACCTTGACAAAATGGATCAAATCACAGGCGTGTCTCTTCCAATATCTGTTCTTCCATGTTTTACTCACAGATGTGTCAAGATGAGTAACAAGCAGGACAGTCCCCAGTTCAATACCTGCCCTATACAGAAGTACAGAGCAAGAAAACCTTTCTGTATGATAGGAAAGGATTTCTTCTAGTTAACACAGTTAAACAATTAATTAGTATAATTCTAGTAGGGTTTCTCTGACAACAGGAGCAGAATACCTTTGCTCTCAGGTATTCTGCTCAAGTTGTCAGAGCACACGTAACACATTCTGCTTCAACTTGCTTAAACTTTTGACAATTACGAAGGCATTTTATCACAGTTACAATCCTAAAAGGGACTAGGCCTTTAAATAAATACAGAAATCATGTAAGGGCTTCCCCTCAAAGAAGAATCATAAGGACGCTGTTAAAGATTTTTGTGACATTATAAATGCTAATTATTTACAATATAATTATTTTTTACAAATGAAAAATAGTTTCAGTAGTGGCATTCTTTTTTGTTGTTGTTCTCCTTTTCATTCCACACTTTCTATGCAGTGAAGGACAGACAGACAAGGAAATGGCAATTCTTGGAACTGCCACATTCTACAGATCAGTTTACAAAAATAAGAAAATAAAGGGACTTGTCCACGGACACTGGTACTCCTAGAAGTCCATATCAATTTAAACACAGGTCTGCACACTGGAATATCCATCTCAATTCCAGTCAAAGTTCAGCAGTACCACTCTCTGTCATATTCACAGTCACTGGGAATCCATCAACTGCCCATCATTCACAAATGGACAACCCCTAGACTTGGAGAAAAGGTGGAGAAATCCAAAGCGACTTTCATTGCCTACAGAAAAGGTAGTAAGAGTTCCTCCCTATTCACAAATCCAGCAAAGCAAGCACAGCCGTCAGTTTCATAAGATTAAGTTTTTCACATCAATGCTTGTGGTATCTCCTAATCTCTCACCATCCAACACACAGTTTGCCCTTCTGACTTAAGTGCTGCAGGACACCGCTGTTTAAGCAGTCGCGCTGTTCCCTGACCGGGAGGACTGATGCAGCATGGAAAAAACACCTGCCACCAAGAAGAGGCTGATTTAGAAGTACACCAGCGTGCAGACCTGGTTCACAAGACAACTGCTCAGAAAATTCGTGCCAGCAGAACTTGCTTAGGCGACACAGCAAAAAGAATTGTTGGAAAAGTGACACAGAAACCCCCAGCCAGGTAAAAACTGTCCTGCGAAAATGTTAGGCTAATTTTCATTTCTTGACTAGGACGTACAGAAACACATCTTTCATCTTGCTTTGGTCCTTTTTACATTGTTTATCATCCAGATGGCCATTCCTGAGAATTCTTACAACAATTAAAAACCTGGCAACGCTTTCTGGCATTTTCAGATATGATAACACGCACGTATGCTCAAGATGATGTGTCCTATGAGGCTGATTTTCCTGGCTGGCTGTTCTAGAACACATGCAAATGAAAAACTTCAGACCTTAACACAGCCCTGGAAATTAACATAATATTTCCATGCAGAAACATTCCTACCTCTCCACCTTGTAACAGTGGCTTTGGACTGAGCCTGTATGTACCACTGACGACATAAGGAATAAACAGAACAATTTTGAGAAGATCAAATTCATTGTTACCCTTCATTATTTAGCAGCAGTTTGAGATAACAAACGATCATTCATGTGAGAGCAGAAACCCCTAATAGGAAGGAAGAAAACTGCAAGAACACCAAGGATGGTTACAGAGCATGAATCTTCTCTTCGTATCTGCATCGTAGTAAAGGTGGCTTTGGTGTCACAGTTCTGAAGAAACACACAATTCTTCTTAAAACAAGTGGCCACTTTGAAACGCACTCTTATTTAAATATGACAATAAAGCAAATGTTTGATTTTTTTTCCTACTAGAGATGTGTTTGTCTCACGTACCTAATATGGGGGTGGTCCCACAGTGGATCACACCCATTTCTAAACACAGCCACCATTCCAATCCCCTTGTACATAGTCCATAACTGCCCACTAGGAATGTATATGGCTTTGTAAGGTTTAACATCCATCAGACAGGCAAGAGATTGACTTCCACAGGGAAAGAACATCAGAAACAGTTTCAAGTGATTCCGAGCCCAACACTTTCAACAGCACAAAATTCACTTCATGTCTGAGCACCTTCCAGTTTCTTCTCCAGCTCTCACTCAAGTTACAAACCAATTTCCCAACTCTGCAGAGGAAGCAATGGCTGCTCTGGCTTTAGTTAAGCAGCAGGAAACAGTCCAACTCTGCAGTGCTCAGCAAGGCACCTTGCCAAGGCTGCTTGCCTCTGCTCCATCACTCCCAAAGCCTGCAGGAAAAGCTCCTACAGTAAGGTGCACTACTGGACTAACAAGTGCCAGGAGACTACTGGAACAGCTTGGAGGAAGAGGAGGTGATTATGTCCCCTGTTATGTGATAGAAGACAGTCCTTAGTGACTTAAAGATGATTCAAAAATATTAAGAGTTTTGACAGTTTGATATAGCAACTGTTCTGCACATGTAAAAGCCCCCTCTCATCATAGATCCAGCTGATCCACAAGTGGTTTTTCTTACCATTTCATGAAAACACAGGAATTTATTATCCAACCTTCTTTTTTCTCCAGCTTTCTATACTTCACAGAAATCTTTCAACTATCCCAATTCCTCCATGTTTATTTCCAACAATAAACCCAGTGTGAGAAAATGCAGTGTAAGGAAAAAAAATAAAGATCACAACCATTTATTACTAGTTCAGACTAAGTAAGAGATGAAGGACAGATCATACAAAACAAAATCACATCATGCAAGACAAGAAAGACGTAATCAAAACAGTAATCTCTACTGCAAATTTGAGGCCCTCTCTGGAAACCCAGATGCCTAAACCAGCACAACAACCTTTACCAAATTAAAAGACTTTATCTTCTAAACTGCTTTCTCTGCAGAGAAAAGGTAAAAGATCTGCTTCCAGAAGTCACACATCTGACCTAAGAAAAGCCAGCTGACCATGCACAATGTACCACTGTTTTAGAATGTATCACTACTATGCCCTTCTATTCCTCACCTAGAACTGACCATTTGGTTTCACATTGCTGAAGGAAAAGCCAAGAAAGTCTTAGGAAAAGTTCATCCTTTGTCTTATATTTCAGCCACTCCAGCATCTTTCAAGTTTAAAGTTCATGCAAGCAACTTTCCTTAAAACTATTTTCCTTCACAGGACAGTATCAGAAAATACAGAGATTCCAAAAACCTACAATAAAGGTATTGCTAAGTTGCCGACTCGGTAAATCCCAATTTCTGCTGTTCTAGTAGCAAAGAATTTTAATGAAGATATTATTGTGTATCATTTCAATGAGGGAAAGATCCAAATTTTCCTAACATGTTCTTCACCAATGAACAGTTCCTGAATTGTGCTGCCCTATAAGGAAGGTGTGCAGTCTGTGGGGAAAGGTCCTGCTCAGTCCTAGACACAGGGAAGAAAGAAAGAATAATCAGAACAAGAAGAAAACCCACAAGTATGTTTTGTCTCTTGTCCAAGAAGTCCCCCCTATAAGGCTGGGCTTTCCTACAGGTTTCTTCCACCTTCACCCCATCCCACGCTGCAACTTCTTGCTCACAAGCTCTTTTTTTGTCTGGCTTCAAATTCCTGTTGCATCACTGCATTACCAAACTTGGCCAAATAGTTTAAATTAGGCTGCAGCTAACACTGAGCCAGTTTAAATCAGAACAGCTGCAAGATCACCCTCCGCTTTTTTTTCATACATGCATTCCTGCCGGTTCCTGTGCAACAATGTTGTCCATATGTGGTTCAGTAACCGTCTCAGCAGGTTCAGCCCACCAAAACAGCAGAAAAAATTTCATTGTTCTATACAGGCCTACTTTTCCACTGACTTTATCTCAGCTTTTGTCCAGAAAATCGACAGAGTACTACTGCCAGAGTGCAAAGGAAACAGGATTGCATGGCTTGGGTAAGCAGGCACTTATTTAAGTAAGGCATAAATCACAGCTGTTTTCGAAAAATACTTGAACTTATTTTCAAAACCATTTAAGCACAAATCAGTCTAAAAATTTCCTTCTACACTCAAAAGGAAAAACTTTAATTCTACATCTCTTAACTTGCCTTTACAACTGTTTTTGGATCAATCATCACAGTGCGTTGAGGCATCTAATGTGGTTATGGAGCTGTGTCCAGGTTCATCGCGTGGCCATAACACTGGGGCTCTGTGGGGTGCTTGGGATACTGAGTCATCCCGAGTTTCAGCTGTGGAAGGAAAGGAACCAGCAGGGACTGCTGAGCCCACACTGCTGGTTTGCCTGGGAATCCAGCCACGCTTCCCATCCAGCCATGGCAAATCTTACCATGTCTGACATACACACCTGTCTTTGGCTCTGGCCTTCAGTGAGGCACCAGTGTGCTACACTGTCAGGGTACACCCCACCTCATGTGTGGAAGGGACAATTTTCAGTTCTGGTATGTATCCCATTGTTCTGCTCCACATTCCTAAGTTTAGAGGTATCTCTTCCACTCTACCCCTGTGAGGTTTTTCATTCCAAGCTTTTTAACGTCCTGCTGAAATTTTGGTCTCTGAAGCCTCCAGCCATGTTCCTGACAGTCAGCAAGTCCACAAGAAGGATTACTGTATCATCTACAGGAATACCACATCTTTAAAGTTTTAAGTAGCATCCACTAATTTCCAACTTGACTTTGTAAAGTTAACATTCTTCAACAACTGAAGACTTTAAGAAGGAAAATGAAACACAAAGCTTTTGCTCGTGTCCTCCACCAGAAATCTGTATCAGAACACATGTGAAAGGTCTAGGAGAAAGAGAACTGGAAAATTAAGAGCGATGATTTTTCACGTCTTTCCATGAGAAAGAATTTTTTGATACAAGAAAACTCCCACCCCTCAGAAAAAAAAACAAACAAAACACCACCACAATTAGACAGTCCAGATTATTTATAACAGAATTTTTCAGCATTTTTTCCTCCTTTTCAAACCCTTAGTTATTTACATCATTTTGAATGAACACTTATATGAGAATAACTTCTCTTTTGGGTTTTTTTTGCATTTTCTTTCCAGTAATTTCCTTAATTCATCTCATTATTGCACTACACATTCCTCAGCATTAGCTTTCCAACCTGCATACATTTCTTGCAACAGATGCAGCACTAGGAGACATTAAGCAGAAGAAAGCAGAAAGGTCCAAATTCCCCCAAAACAGACAAAAGACAGGAAAGAAGAGATCACCACCAAGAAATAAAACAAATTCTGAAAGGCTGAAGGACTATTTATGGATCTCAGAGACCGCAGGATGGCTGCAACCCAGGACGGCTGCGCTTGCATAACACGCGGCCCAAGGAAAACACGCTCAGAGCAGGAAGATGTTCAGACTTCCTGACAAGAAGTTACCTTGATTTGAAAACACCCTACAGAATTTCAATCTGTGATAAAAATCATAGACTCCTCAGATGCAAAGACAAAATAAGTAAATAAAATTTTAGTAATACTAGAATAAAAAAATACTGGTTTTTCCACACATGTTTTATGATTGATTCATTCATGCCACAATAGGGTATAAATTCTGACCAAAGTTCTTCCCTAGAGTCAGTTTTATGGTTCCACTCCTATGTAAGATTTCCCAACAAGGAACAAGGAACTATGATCACATGGAGCCTCTTCTTCAGGGCTGAGGGTACTTTTGTATTTTCTTCCCACACAGAATGACTCCAATACAACTTCTTCCCCAGATCCCCAGTGGTATTTTTTTGACTGATATATGGGGAAGAGAAATGGAAGGGGTAAAGTTAAAAAAAACCACAACACTGCAGTCTCCTTACTTTAGGAAACCAAAATTAAAAAGCTGAAACAAAAATCAATTCTAAGTGTTCCACAGCCTGGTATTGGTCATTTCAATATTCGTCCTATCACATAAGCTTACTATCCACAGAATCTTTTTACTTAACATTTCTAAGACAACTAAATGTCTTGCTTTTCCTTTTTAATCACCATACGAAAAAGACTAATAGGGAAACAGAACAGAAATCTTACTATGTAGTTTTAAACACTGTAAATTGTAATAATAGTTCAAATTATTCTGATGCACATACTTTGTTTTTCATCACCATTCCTTTTTGTGACATATGTAACTCCACATCCGTACAGCAGCACACTTTACTTATGTCACACTAGAACTTCCAGCTCCCTGATAATTTCTGCTCTTCATTGAAAATTCATTTTAGGTTACTTCAAGTGTGTTTTCTGTTTTAGAGTTAGAACACAAACAGAAGAAAAAATTCCCCTCAAAACTCTTAAATGTGACCCATAAACTTCAGTTACCTAAACGAAAATTAAGCTCCATGATTTCTTATCAATTCAGAGGTCCTACAGTCCTTATCCTGGACTCAACAAAATTAAACAACCTTCTTCTCTTTTCTGCAGAAGGAAGGGAAAAATGGTCCTAATGCAAATTAGCAAATTTAACAACTATATTCGATTAACATAATAAATGCTAAAACACATGGTATGATGCACATCTACAAGATACAGATGATGAATGGTAGTCTGGCACACATGCAATTCATTATTAAAGAGCACAGATGCTCCGTTTTACAATCAGCACATTCCCAGCCTCAGCTGACACTCACCAAGATTTCCATCCTCAATGGTCAGCACCACTTCATCCATCACCAAGGCCCGGAAATCCAGCTCCTCTTCACAGCACTTGGCCTTCAGCGCTCTCAGGATCTCCTGCTGAGGGTAATCTTCTCTGATGCGACGATCTGTTAGGAACCACAGCCTGGGAGCAACTGAACTGCACATCTTGGACTGGTTTTGCAACCTCCAAGGCTTCCTTCCAATGGAACTGCTACACAGTGGAGAAGGTGAGACTCTATTAGACCACAACCCTTCACGATTCCTGCTGTACCAAGTCTCTCTCCCTCTGCACAAGTCAGTTCTTTTTGAACAGACTGCAACTTCCAACATCCAAGAAACAGAATGACGTCTACACCTAACCTGCAGCCAAAATACCAACAACAGGAACACATGGATTTACATTCAAGTGAATGTTAAATGCTAGTAATCACATTTTGGTCCTCCATCCCAGCTTTCTTCACAAGAACTACACAAATGATGCAACTACCAGTGCTCTTGACAGCACCAAGAAGCATGTCAAGAACTGAAAACACTTTGAATGGTCATGTCTGAAGGCCAGAATTTCAACTTCTTGTTTGGGACAAATCCTAACAGTTGAAACAACTCTTCCCCTCTCCTACGTACTGCTAAAACACCTAGTGACAGACTTGATTTGTCCCTTTCCACCACATATGGAAGAAAGTAGAATGTGACAAATTCTTTATGTAAAAAAAAGCAGCCCAGAAGAACAGAAAAAATACTGAAATTTTGAAAAACATAATTTTCCAAATAACTATTTAGGACTGATTTGCTCTACCAAATATCTCACTTCGACAGTGAGATATACTTCAAAATGTATTTAGTAGTATCTAGAACACATAATAATTGAAAAAAACAATGGAACAAGGAGCATCAACAAAATGTTAGGAACACACAACATTAATAATACATGTAAAATAAAGCAAAAGCAAGATACAAACCTCAGTGCTAGCTCTTTTTTGCTTCAAATCAGTTTTTCTAAATCACCTTTATACATAAACAGCACTAACGAATTCAGCACCAAGAACAGAAAAAACAGTTTGAACTGAAGAAATTCACTGGTGTTAGAACTGATAACAGCATGGCTGTTTTTGTTTTGAATACAGAGGATTTGGGTTATATTCAACTGAATATATTTTTACTGCAGTATTTTAAAAGCTGTAAAACAAGTACAGGTATGCTAATGGACTACTCATTTACACTCAAGAAAGACAAGCAGTAGCACGGTGTACGGAAAAAGAATTCTGGAGAAAACCAGAGCTGTTTTCTGTGTCAGATTTTAAACCTTCCTATTAAAATACTAAGAGGTAGAAAATGAGTTCCAAAAGAACTTAAGTCTGATATAGTAACAGGAGTTTTCCCTGGTAGTCCTAATGACAGGACCTGCCGTCAGCCGAAAAGGTAAATATAGAAAGACCATAAGTATACAACTGCTACCATGTGATATGACAAAGAATTTTAGTTTCTGCTGCAGGTCTTGGGACAAAAGGGTTGTTTAGCTACAACCATAAGAACCAGCTGGGTTTCTGTAATTAAAAAGCAAGTTTTTTCTACTAGTACAGGTTTTTCTTAATAAGAGGATAAAATTTCAAGTGGGCATTTTATTCCCAATACTGAGAACCATAATGACAACAAGCAAAAACTGTGATTTTTCCCACTGCTTTGGCAAATGAGGAGCAACAACAAAGCCAAGGACTACAGTTCTCCGTCCTAACAGAGAGAGGCAGTCACAGATCCACATCAGCCCTTGACCACGGCTAAGACCCAGCAGGAAAAGAAGTGTTTGCTCCCTCCGGTAAAATGGGTATGAGGGGTTGTAAGGAATATCTTTTGATATCTCAAAGAACCTCTTTGTTCTTCAAAGCAGCTGAGAAGTGGAAAGGGCGAGACGAGACGAGGCGAGGCTTGGGCTTGCAATGGCTGACAACTATCAGATCCTGCCCCACTTCTCTCTCCCTCAACAATGGCTTTCTCTCCGCCGCAGTTTCCACACAACTTCCCGGCGCCAGGGGCCGTGGTGGGAAGCGGGGCGGGCCGTGTTTTCCCGCGGGGTACAGCCCGGAGCGCTCTGGGCACCGCTGGCCAGAGGGGCCGCCCAGCGCCACCTGCCGCCCTCACACGGCCCGGCCCCGCCAACCCGGCAGCCGAAAAGGCACCACACACACCTCATCCCCGCTTAAAAAAGAGAGCAACAGAAATATATCAGAAAACATTACATATTTTCAGCTTGCTTGGGGCGTTAAGTTGGGGGGTTTTTGTGGTTTAATGCTTTTTCCTCCCTCAGTATTGGTTCTAACAGCGGTGCAAAAAAACTAGTATTTTTTTCCCATTTTTGCTTGCTAGTAACCCTTGATTTCTTTGCCAATTTGCTCCCATTTTTCTCAAGCCTCTTTTTTACATTTCCCCACCTACACCCGCTCAAGTCTGCCATCATCTTTCCCTGACTGCCATTTCAGCACTCAGTTTCTTAAAAATCAGCAAAGGGCCAAAGAACTAAAAAAAAAAAGTATCCTTTTCTTTCCTCCATGCTTCTTCTACTTTTGAAAGAAGCTACAGCTTCATTGAGAAGAGCCATCCAGGTATCTCAATGGGCACACTAAACCAGCAAGCACATAAAAATGCCTTAGGTATGGGTATCCATCTCCCTCCTAATGCTATGTCTCATTTCCTCAAAATTTTAGAAGTTTCATAAATGTATATACAAAAGCTACCACCTTACCAGGTAATAACCTCAAATCTGGGTGCAAAGATTAAGAAATTGACTAAACCACAAGCCTGCAGCAGAGGCAGAAACTAGTAATCCTAACTCTTGGTTCCTTCACCCCCAACCCATCTTTTCCTTCCACCTGGAGAAGTACCTTTTTCACACTAACATTCTGTTCCTAAAAACAGAATCCACTCATCAGTTTCACCCTCTCTCTACAACCTCTATTTTGATTGTGTAAAAAAGTCTCACAGTACACAAAACCTGGCATTTACCCTATTAACCCAAACATTTTAACAATCCTTCCCACATTTTCAAAATGGTCTGTAGGAAAAAAGCTGGCCTTGAAGTCAGATGCACAAGAGCATTAAGCTCTTAAATTGGCTATGATTCCCAGAATTTTTTCCTGAAAACCAACTCCACCCACTTCAATCTAAAAGACACAGTCTCAAACAATGCTGGGTGTGCATGGAATACTTCCTAACCCATGAGAGCATCTATTGCAAAATAAGTATGGTATATATAAGGGGAAGAGCAAATGTTTAAGTATCTTCAAGATGACCAGATAAAGTGCAGTTTTCACTCAAAGCTACTACAGTCAAAGTAAGTATAATCTTGCAAAAACTATTTAATAGGTTTATGAAATTAAAAGCAAAAAAATAGCCATAAACTTTACCGCATAAAACAGGCTGGGAGAGGTAAAAAGGGTGGTATCGAGGTAAAAACTGATAAAAATCAAACTGTGGGTCCCAGAAGCCAAGCAGACACTGCCACATGAGCTTCAGGAAGCTTCATGGAACAGATTCTTAGCAACTTACAGAGGGAATGGAACACTAACCTCAACTTTGAGCCGTGGCACCCCTGCATTTCCTAAGCCAGGCTTTATTCCAGCAAGCAGAGAGCAGCTCCCTCCCCTCCCCATCCCATGCAAACCTATTTCCTCCTGAATTCCTTCAATCTGCAGCACACCTTTAGCAGCTGTTCCAACAAAAGCACCCACTGTGCTCCTTTTCTACTTTACATCATGCAAGAGTATTTCTTATTGAAATAACAGGGAATTCAGCCAATCAGATCAACTGTCTGGAGAGATCTGGAAATTTTCTCCAAAGACCACACTCTTTTTAGCTTGAAGAGGGAGACTTCTCTTCACAGAGAGAATATTAGAGACCTGTCTCCAGGAATGGGAGATGGGTGTCCACTGTCAATTTACTCCTTCTTCTGTCCTCAACACCCAAAAGGAGGAGAAAAATGGACTAGTTCTCTTTTTCTTTTCCATCATGATTATTTTCCTTATGAGAAATCCGTTATTAGGAGCTACTAATTCATTTGTGTTTTACTGGTAAATCTGTGAGATAAAAGACACCTAGTATACAAAAAACCCCCCGTTCTTTCCATTCAGAATGCAACTACTCAATGTTTTTATAAATTAAAAAGTCTATGGGACTATGGGAACGATGAATAGAATACCCAGTGTTCTGCAGTATCAAGAATCAGTGTCATCTAACTATTTCAACTGCTCAGCCTGTGATCTGATGCCGTAGCACACTCTCACTGACCATACCATGAACTGGGAAACAAGTTAATGGAACAGTTACTACCACCAGCCCCTCCCAGAACACCCCCTTTTCTAGAGCTTGGCTCGGACTCAGCCTCAGTCACAGCACTGGGTAGCTGACACAAACCCCATGGATTTCAGCAGTTTATTAATAGAGAGGCAAAACCTAACCCTAGTTTCAGCACCCCTCTAGGCATGTTTGATCCCTACAGCTGAGATAATGGTAACAAAAATCTCATGGAAGAGAGAAGGAATGAGCAAGGACACCAACAGCCATGACTGCCATGGGAAATGGAGAACTAGGAAAAATATATCTCCAAGCACTCACCTCACTACAATTAACACTAATAACATCACTCTCAATTCTCATTTCCAAAACAGTGTTATCCAAGTTGGAAAAGGTATTTCGAGTTTCTTTTCACCATAAATTAGCTAAGGCTTGAAGCTGACTGCACATTTCCAATAAACCAATCGTCTCTACCACCACAGCAGTTGCTAGAAATGCAGGAAGGCCACATTTTAAGACACTGAAGACCTAAGAACAGTTGGCAGATGCTTGTAGGTTATGTCCTTTAGGAGATACCTCAAGGCAGATCTGAATTACAAAGTCAATCTTAAATAGCAGATCAGTTAAACAGCTAATGAACAACCGTCCAGCACACGACCCAGCACAGAACCTGTCACACACTGCCATGGAAGCCCCTGTATCATCCTAATGGGAGGAGAGCGGTATTTGAAACACCCCAGAAAGAGGCCTTTCTATGTCAAAAGGAAAGCAGGTCTGCAAACAGCTCACAGCTGTTTCAAGTATAAAGCACAAGAAATTTTTATCATCATCTTTACCAGAATGATGATAATCTAAAGAAAATGTTCAGGAAACATGTAAGGATGATGAATATATCCCATGGTAATAGAGATAAGAACTGACATCTTCAGAAAAATAAATCCAAGATAAATCAGCTCATTCCTGACAATGCTCCCTCATGGTGATGCTTAAGGCCAACATCAAGAAAAATTTCTCTTTTATATACCAAAAACTAGTTTTCCTAAGACTGTCATATAACTGATTGAGACTTTTTGGAAAGAACACATTTTTAAAACCTAAAGAAATCTCAAAATTTAAAATATTTATTTAAATGCATTTTATATAATATATTGAGCAGCTGCAGCGCTATCTGCCCAGTGCTGCTGCATTATCATCCACCCTCTACACATTCACTGTAGAATTTAAAGTCTCTGCAGGCAGGTGAACCCAAGCACAGCCCTTTGAAAGCGTATCACATATTCACCTCGTTTTCCCTTTGAGATTTATAGACTGCAAAAGCCAAAAGATATGGGAACATATTAATTGTTCCCATTCATTCCCAGTACAATCCCCCACCCCTGCAGACAGGCAACTGCACTCCCCGCGATGGCTTTCATCTGCTTGTCTCCACCTTTGCACTGAGTGATGTTCAAGATGCTAGCAGCAATCCTCCCAGGCACAACTACCCTCTACAAGGCAGAAAGGCATACATGCACACCCCCCCATCCTTCCTTCCCTATGTTCCTGCTTGCAAGTAGATGGTTAAGATTCCTTATTCCCACAGCCCACTTCCCCATCACCACCGAATAATCCATTCCCTTTCCTCTCTGCAACACAAGCCCAATCCTGGTCAGCACCAGCCATCCTTCTACTTCGGTCTGGGTATTTTTTCCCACAACAGGCTCTCGGCTTTTCCACCCGCCTCCACCATCCCCGTGTGACCACACACGCCCATGTGCAAATAAAACACACATTTCCTCCCACATCAGCCTCTCTTCTCACGAGAGGCTCTTCCACCTGTGCCAGGTTCCCCTGCAGCGTGGCACAATACCCCCCCTCTCCTCCCCGATCCCTGTGTACACAGCTACTTTTCCCTCCTCCCTTCCCCCACCCGTGTCTGTGCATGCCTCTCCCAGAGCTTGGAATGGGGGAAGGGAAACAGGCACTGCGTGAATGAATGGGCTGAAGAGACTTACCAGAAATTTGGTGAGGAAGGAGTGGAAGAAGAAAAGGGCACTGAAGATGGGTGTTTCCTTCAGCCTGCCAAGTGCTGCTTCAGTTCTGGTTCCCTCCAGGAGGTCACGTGTCTTGCTGGGGACCCCTTTTCCCGGATCCTCCACTAACCAAAAAGGGTGCAAACAAGTCTTCTGGATGCCTCCCTGCACTGCACTCCAAAGAAGGGAAGAGTACTACAGAAGCTCCCAGAGCAAGCAAGGGATGATGATGGTGATGATGATGGTGATAACTTCTCCTGGTCCTACTACAGGCAATGTCTAGCGGATGCCTCAGGGCGGGTTTCTGAGGGGGCAAGGGGGGGAGTAAATGACTTAAAGCAGTTCCTAAATTGTCCTCCCCTATGGGACTGGAGGGATGGGAAGGAGTAAAATGAGTACTGGTGAAGAGCTGGAGCTTTCTATGTAAAATAGACTCAGTTCTCGCGTTTCTACTTCCTCAGAACTAAACTCCTAAATGACTTGGAAGTCACCAACACCTACAGAGGAAAAAACGAAGAAACATCCCTATTAGACACAAATAAACAGACAAAGGTATGCAAGAAACTAAATCCCAAAGGAAGGTGCTATTCAAGACAGTAAGCAAAGTCAACTAAGGAAAACATGCAATTTTAAATAATTATACTACCACCGACACAGATTTCAAGGGGGAAAAGATCCCAGAAGGCTAAGCAGTTTGTTCTTTTACTGAAGAATGTGCGTTCAGTGGAAAACTAAACCTGTACCTACACGTGAACATATGCAGAAATTAAGTTTTAAAACCTACGAAAACTATTCCTACTATTTTGTGAGAGTCCTTAAACACCTCCCGCAGAATAACCTTTAGGATTCTGATGAGGAGACTCGAGAAAAGTACGTTTCGGTTCAGGCACACTTATTCCCATGCATTAGGAGAATGTGTTGCTATGCATTAGACTCAATTCTGCCACAGAAAATAAACAGCGGTTTATATGCGGTGACAAAAAAAAAACACAACAAAAACCAACACCGTCTAGAGGACGCCTGCTTAAACGATGGAATCAATTCAAAACTAAGAGTGGCATGCCTGGTAAAAGGAGCCCCTGAGAGACCCCAGGCAGTAAAGTCACCGATGTGCTCTCGAAACATCAGGAAACAAAAGGGGAGAAGCGCCCCAGTTGGGAAGATCTCGCTGCCAGATCCAGCGCCAGCCACACACACCCCGTGCCTCCATCACGGCAAGATAAGCTCCCGCAGCCCCAGCAGACCCGTGCAGGGTCGCGGCCGCCGGGCGAGCCCGGGAGGGGGGGCGGCCCCTGCCCCGCGCTCTCAGCCCGACCCGCCCCGCGGAACGGCGGGTCCCGGAGCGGGGCGCGGACCCCCCTCCCCGCACCCCCCGNGTGCCGTAACGGCCGGGCCGGGCTTGGCACGCGCGAGGAGCGCGCGGGGGCGCCGGGACGCGCCGGACCGGACCGAACCGAACCGAACCGAACCGCTGCCTGTGAGCGGTGGCACCGCCAGGGGTTGAGGGCGCCCCCGTGTAACGGCCGCGGCCTCTCACAGAATCACCGAACGGGTCAGGTTGGAAGGGAC
>VYZS01093658.1:5000-37415 GCA_013400695.1 Neodrepanis coruscans | reverse complement strand
GGAGACCAAGTGGAGCCGAGGGCTCCTCTTAGCCGCCCTTATTTCTAGATTAAAAAAAAAAAAAAAAAGCAAGGCACAGTACGAGTATCCTCCTTTTTTTCATCCTTACAGTGGGAAAGTATCGTAGAGGAGTATGAAGATGAAATATTCTCACTTATCGCCCAAGAGGCAGACTATCTAGCTGACAAGCTGTGCAGTGAAAAATCAGGTACTGTGTCTGATGTAACATGTGCTCTCTCTACAGCCGTGTGGGGTTGGGTGTTTTTTTCAAACCCAGCGTACTGCTTTGGAGGAGAAGTGGGCTGTTGTTGAATAAGCAATGACACTACATGGCTTTATTTAAAAAAAAAAAAAGAACAAACCAACAAACCTCCCCTTTCTTAAAGGCCTTTAATTCTTTTAATTCTTTTGTGCATATTAATGCAGCATAATTTGAGCATCCCAGATACTGTGGTGTGTTTTCCTCCTGGTGTTACATGATTTTTTGCTCCTTGTGTGTCTGTGCTGTCATTTCCAGGTCAGAAATGAAACTAACCCTCTTGCAACAAAATACAGGCGTTTGTTTCTCCTGTTTAATTGCTAATTGCAGCCACCAAGCTGAACAGGGAGCCATAAGAGGACAGGGTTAGAAATGTGCTGTTCATTTTTAGGTGAACTCTTCATTGCCATCTGACAAGAGTTGTCCTTAGAAGGGATGGCCAGCCCACTACCATCACCTGCTAGGGGGAATGTATTTTATAAATGTTTAATGTTTTCTTTATCTGTAAAATATATAATTCCAAATAAGTAAGGCCTCTTTTCAATCCTGATAAAATAAGGGATACTTCCTTAAGCTAATTTAAGATATTCCTCCATTCTTCTGTTTCTTTCCTTCATTTTTAGTGGTGTGTTTTTTTTAAAAACTTCTATTTTTATTTCTGAAGCTATAAAGCACATAAAATAAGGCACTAAGTACTATAAGATTATAGATGAAGTGGGGTTATCCTTCCTCAGCACGCTGCCTTTACTGCAAGAATATGCATGAAAATATCGATCTCTGAATCAACGCTTGTAAATATTGGTGTGTGGGTTTGAGATTTCAAGGCTGTAAATATTACTTGGGATATGTAAGAAATGGGGCCCATAAAAAGTACTAGGAGTTGGAAAAGAAGGTCTTAGATATAAATTTGTATACTTTTAAACATCAGGGTGTTTGTAATACTTATTTAATACATATCATTTGGAATACTGGAGAACTCTGTCTGTTATAACAAAAAGTTCTCTCTCTAATCTTCCTGGACAAATAATCTCCAAAAAATAAACTTTCCAGGCAAATTTGATTTATTACAAATATTTCTTATTTGTCATATCTGCCATGATAGGGCTACTCTCTGTTGTGCCAGAACAGACGCACTTAATAGCACATTATTTTGAAAACAACATGCTTCCTCCAAAATGGATGACAGGATTTCTGGTAGTGAGTTTTGCACAGAAAAACTTTATGGACATTTCAGAACCAAAACTCAGAATAGTCTGTGGCATAGTGTAGAAAAATCATCATCTTCCAGAGTGATTTTCTCAGAGAAGAGGAGAATGGGATAAATTCACTGTCCTCCCTGTAGCCTCTAACCCTTTTGGGAACTAATTGTAGTTTAGTGCATCTTCAGTAACTCTGTAAAAATATTTTCTGAAGGAGCGAGCAGAATATTGATATCAGAGCCTGCACTGTTAAAATTTTTTTTTTTTTCCTGGATATGCTCAAAAGTTCCCCCTCCCTCCCCATGTTTAAAATCACATTTTGGGTTTAAAACCCACACTGTGTGCTCATCCAGCCTTCTTATATCAGCAAGATAATTTCCTCACTTATGGCAGACGAGGTTGCTGTAACCACACGCTCACCTCCCTCACACAAATATCCCCCTGCATATGTGCAGGGCTGCTCTTCCTGGCTATAAATAGTGGTCCACAGAGGGGAAAGCAGTTTAGTTTTCTTCCTGGCAATTAGCACAGATAAACAAGCTTCTATTTAATAAACAGAAGTGTAAGTCCTCATCGTTGCAAATACAGGATACTCGCAAAAGTGGCAGGAACGCTACAGAGCGATGCTGAGCTACCCTGGCAGAAAAATGAGGGCAAGAAATTAATTTGCCATTCCCTGTATCACCCCATTGCCCATTTAAAAAATTTCAGTATGTTAAAGAATAAAAACTAAAAGCCACAGAGACTTCTTTTAAAATCTAATTCGCTCTATGTATGAAGTGGGATGAAAACTAATGTATTAAATGGCATTAAAAATAACAAAAGCATGTTTTCATGAACTCTGCAGCAGGCAGGAGATGGCAGAGGAGCACAGTAATACCTGACAGAGCAGGAGAGTGCTTGCCTATGTTTTTCCAGGGAAAATAAAATCAGACCCCAGTGGCATTGGAAACAGCGAGTCTTCAAATTTTTGTTAGGCTTCACACCAGCCACGTAGCACCAACATATAACTTAGCAAAGCCTCCAACTCACAGAACACAAAGAGACTTATATTATTAGGTCTTATCTATCTTACAATGGCAATTTTCATTAATACGTTATATTAAAGCAATATTACACTCTTATCATCCTACTCTAAATTATTGGCTCTTTTTATTCAGAGCTCCGTGTGTTCATTCAGAATGGCATTTTAACTTTCTTTTTTTTTTGGCTAAATTATCATACTAAGCGACAGAAATACTATAGTAAACCTCTCTACGGGCCAGTAGCAGATTTTGATGGTGTGGATTTCACCATAAAGCAGGAGGAAAAAAACCCAAAAACAAACCAAGTCAGTGATGTATTCATGTCATTATCATGTTTTTAATTTTATTTTAGAAGTCTGTGTATGTGAACATGACTTATTTCTTGTGGGCCATTGTGGACTAAATATTGGATCCTTTTTATACTGTGTTACGGGAAAGTAATAAGGGTTGCAGTTTTCTCTCAGCCTACAAACATGACATTAATGGAAGTCCCATATTATGGTAAGAAAACCAGTTCTCTGCAAGTCCCATTCAGTACTTTCTTTAATTCTAATATCATAGCAGACTTCTTTTTATGGCTACTGGAGGTGGATGTTTCTTGTTTGATTAAAAAGTGGGAAACTTCAATAAAGTCTTTTAGCATGATCAAACCGTTTGATATTTACAAGCATAGATCCGTTCACTGTCATGTATTCTTTGATCAAGCAAAAAGTCTCAGTGCTAGACAGGCAGGCAAAACCTGCTGAGACGCACCTTCAGATCCTCTACTATTTTTATAGGCTTAAGAAAAATCTAAAAGTTAATTTTTGAGGAGATTACCTTTTCCCCCCCCACCACCAAACAGGAGGTGCAGTTGTCTGTTGGCCCAATGGAGTAACAGAGATTTTTTTTTAATTGGCCTTTAATTTTCTTTACTGATTGCTTTCATTTTCTGTGTGCTCTTTCTGGACTTACATATATTTTTAGTTATGATAGCTGGGGCTCAGTGCCATGCCAGCAGCATTTCATTCAGGGTTAAATGGAGTTATGAGAGGGCCAGTAAGAAGCCAGAAGCCAGTTAAAGCTTGTGCTAATGTACAGACCAGAGCCAGCTGATTTATAAGTGGAAAATAATTTAACACCGCATATTTTATGAGTGCTGAAAGCTACTGTTTAATAACACCAGGACTTATCCTACATAATTTTCTTTTTATGTGCTCACAGCTATAATAATGTTTTGATGGGTTAAAATCTTCTAGTCCCCATTTTATCTTAAAAATTACTTACCCCCTGTATTTCTTTATTTAACTATTTGCAAAGTTTGACTATCATTTAGACACATGATGTTGAGTTATAGAAAAGTGAAACAAAACACTCTTATTCAACAGCAAAGAAATACAGAAGTCTCTTTCTGCACAATTATCGCTCAAACTATTGTGTTTTTGCAAACTGATACTTTCTAGGAGGCTTGTTCCCAGTGAGAACTACTCTCCTGGAGAGTTTAACAAAGCTAGCAGCTACATCAATTAAAAGCAACTAAAATGTCTGTTATGAGTATGTGCAGAATATTAAACTGCCATTACTCCATTTACCACTTACCTTAACAGTCTCTGCAAGATTATGCTTAATAAAGGCAATAAATGGTGTGAAAAGCTGTGGTTTACTGGTGCCACAGCACTCTGGAATTACATATTTTCTCACATTTTTCTCTCCATACAACAAGGAAAAGGAACAGTAGAGAGGGAGATTAGCCTTTGCGTCCCTGTCCTGCAGTAGGATTTATGAGCACAGATTTCTCCAAATGCTAAAAGGGACTGGAGGATCCATATCAGTGGGGTTTATTAAGGAATTGGGCTGTTACACTCTTTATTTTAAAATACGAAGTTTGATCTGAAAAACCTATATGATTTTAGCTGCAGCAATAAGATTATACTGAGAAGACAAGGGAAAGTGTATTTAAACACTAACTTGGGCCCCTCTGCAGAGAGAGGGGATATTTTCATGTGTATTGGTGTCTTAGGATGCAATATGCTGGAGTATGTCCTCCAAGGCCAGTCCATGGCCAACCCCATCCACAGGAGCACCAGCAAGTGCCCACAGGTTTGAAATCCACCTGGGCAGCGACAGGTTCACTGTGAGAGCTTGAGTGCTTCCTAGGTGGTTTTGTAGCAACTATTTCTTCATGAACTGTGTTTATGTGATGTGAAAATCATTAGAGAACCCGGCATTGTGGGATAAGGCTGCTGCTCACAAAGGTTATAGAAAAGATCAGCTCCTCATTTCAGACTGAAGTAAACTGAGAACACCACTTTTTTCCTTGTGTAATCAATTTTTGCCATTGTGATATCTCTGCTGGTTTCTACTTTTAATCTTTAAACAGGCCAATGTTCCCTAGTCTTTTTATTATTATTATTTTAACTTTCTTCTATTTCTGGTATTTTTATATGAAATGTGCATAGGTTTTGGTGGCAATGTGAAATTTATTGGGATATTTTCTATTTGACCTTCTTTCTGTGTTTGGATTTTTATTTACCCCAAGGTAGTCATCTTATTTGTGCCAATTTTCACAAAATCAACATCTGATAGTAAAAGAGTTGGGGTCTGTGAAAACTGAGCTCCTGCTCCAGTAGAAAAAGATAACTAAGATAATTTCAATAATTTTTTTTTTCATGTGTTTAACAGAGGATATTTTGTCTGTATTACCAAACCAGGAAGAGTTCAGAGTTTATAGCTAAGAGCTGCAAAGTTTCTATCGCTGTTGTTGAGATGACAGCAGGAAACTTTCCAAATATTTGTCCTTTTAAAGGTGAAATAACTTAGTGGAATGTGTGCAGGTTTCTTAAAGCAAGCCATTCCTTTAAAATTTCCATATCAAAGTCCTGCTGATCCCAATATAAATGTTCGCTCAACCTGAGAACCACTAGTGTAATAACTTTTTTTAATTAAAGCTTTCTTGCTGAAGAAATGGCAATAAACATCAAAATATTCCTGACTGAGGTTATTTCTTTCATCGTTGGGGTAGGGTTTTCTTGGTCCAAAATATTTATTCATCAGTATAAAATATTTGGTGATAAATTTCACCCAGAGCTGGGATTCAGTTCAGGTTGTTGCTGTGTCCCCAGAAGATAAAGTGGGAAAATATCTGCTTCAGGTTCCAATACTCTATGAAATCACTGTTTAAAAAGACATTAACTACTTAGCCATGGTTTTAAGGTAACAAGGTTAGTTCATTGAAAGCAATAGAATATTTTGAGTAAAAGTACCCTTTATATCAAAGAGAAAACTCTGAAGATACACAGATCACCTTTACAGATTGAGTAACCCACGAAGAATATAAAATGATGAATCACATTGTGGAAAGAAAACCCTTCTCTGGTCAAAAGTCTGACAATAAGTATCCCAAAATTTAAAAGATTGCATAGATTTTTACAATATTTCTAGAGTTAAATATTTCAACAATAACATAGTCCATCTCCCAGTGCATGTAAATTGTTGGAGTTTCACAGAAGCCATTAAAGCAATGCTGATTTATAAGTTGAACATCTGGTCTCCTAAATCTGTTACACAAAGATTTGTTGTCTGGTTTAATGTTTTTAAAAAGACTGAAGTTTCTCCTCGAGGTGGAACATTTTCTGCCATATCCTATTGACAGACCAATTTTACAGAATACTTCATCAAAGTTATAATTTGAGTATCGTGGAGCAGCTATGCTGCATAAAATGGAACTAATGCCTTCAGTATTTAAGGAAGACTTTCTTCACACTTAATCCAATTCAACACCTTCTTTCATGTGTATGTAAACAGCGATTTTTAAAGAAACTTTCAAATATTTGAACTCTCTATTTCATTCTGTTTCCAAACATCCAATTTATGTCAGTGTAGATACTCAGCTTATCTCATAGGCAAAACCTACAGTCAGCAGGCTCTATTTAAAGTCTGAGGGCAGGAAAATGTTTCTTATACATTGCAAATAAAACTAAGACATATATATATCTCAAGCAAATGAGAAAGGTTTGGATTCCCCTCTTATTTCCATTCTGTAAAATCTGTTGATTTTTGAGTGGGTGGAAGAGACAGATTTCACTCAAAGTGTTTTTAAAAAAACATATATTACCAGTTCACGTAAAAGGAACACAGGTGCTGTGTTCCTGTGTATTTCAAAGTCTAGCTAATCCTAACCTTATTTTTAATCATACCTTTTTCCTCAAAAAATTTAAAAATATTTTACCCCTCTCAATCATCCTCTTTTTGTCATTCAACATAAAAACCCTGCAAAAGCAACAAAGAAAATTGATTATCAGGGAAAACAGCATAGTGCAAGCAGACAACCATTATCCAAAGATCAAAATAAACAAACCTATGTGGCAACAGGGAGTAATTTTGGTTTGGTTTTGGGTTTTTTTCTTTGAGTGTTTTGTGAGTTTTTTTAATAATATAGAGAACTTTCATGCTTTCTGTAACAGCAACTAGTAAATTATTTATTTAAGTGTTATCGTGCTTTATTTGATGTGGCTTCAAAACTGATCACAATCACGCTATGAAAGAGCTCCTGAGTAATCTGGACAGGTTGTTTTACTGAGCATCAAGTCCTGTGCAGAGCTTGATGTGTATTCAACCACTGTGGTTGGTGTGGTTTGTTCTGAGAAAACACTACAAGAAGATAGTAGTGAGATATACATCCCTCAGCTGGAAAGTCTTTCTTTAAACTATAATTTGCACATTTACATGTTTACAGTCTGTCTTCCAATTTCACATTGAAAAATCACCAGAGAATTTTTTTTATCTGTTCCTTTTTTGCATCAATGATAAGATATGGGCCAGATTCATCCCTGTGTATTATCTATCACCCCAGTCTTATGCTGGTGTAACCTGGATGCATCTGGAGCAGTGCTGTAGTGGACGACATGTGATATATATTCTCCCCAGCCCAGGGTATTTGTTTAGGGGATAAATACTGACATTGTTCCACTATCACTTTATTGAAGAAGATACTGAGAAGCCACTGTAGTATTTGTGCGGCTCGTTGTGAAGCCAAACTCATCTTGGATTCAGTAAGAGTTGTTCAGTCTAAAAAAAAAATTCCTGCTTTTTATCATCTGTGAATTATCAGATTAGGTAATTCTGATAGATGATATGATGATGTGATATGATATGATATGATATGATGACATGACATGAACTGCTTGGGATCCCATCTATCCAAATATTTATGTAGCTGTCCTGAGCTGGTCCTCTTAGTTCCCTCCAAGAAATGAGCACCTCAAAACCTGTATGGAAAACCAAGGAAATATGTTCTGACTTCAGATCCTGGTTTTATTCCCTTATTTATCTCACCCTATTCTGATGAAGTCAGAGAAGTATCCAAAGTCATTATTTAGGCTTTTTATCAATGCAACAGAAGTTTAAAGATCATTTCTAAGAAAAGAGGACCAGATTCTTGCCTTGAGCAAGTAGCTTTAGTCTGTTGACTTGGGATGTCATATTTGACCCAGGGAAACTGGAGTTATCCAGTTCATGAGGACTGTTAATATAATTTTTTAAACCAGTTAATTTCATTTTCCTATATTGGGCAAATACCACTTTCCTGGTAACAGGTTTTATTTCAAATGTGGCTTATGCTGAACGAGTAGAGATCACTAAGTTCATTTCACTGAGGAGCCAAAAATGGATGAAGCAAGAGCTTAAATGGGCAAGATGCTTTATTTAATAAGATAAGCTGTAAAACAATGTTGTTCACTAATTAGTCATATTTTTTATTCATATTTGTTTGTGGTCTGACGTTTGCTCATACTGTGATAGCTTTATCAAAATACAGTTTTTAGAAAATGCGTATTGCTTGTCACCGTTTCACTGACATAAAGAACAAGCATGTTAGAATTTTATGAGCAAAATATTAACTTGTATGGTGTTCCTGATACATACTAAGTTTACCAGAAATGAGGAGAGGCTGATACGTATTAAATGAAATACTATTAATGGGTCTTACAGCAGGAGTGGTGAGGAATACCTTGTAATTACGGCGTACACATCCGAGTACAGCATACTTTGTTCTGGAGGCTTAAGTAGGTAATTAGCATTGTGGTTATGGAGTTGTGAGTCATCTTATATTGTGCTGGTCTCCAAAAATTGTCAGAGTGCTGGGATGGATACAGTTGCCTCTAGAACAAGTCTCTTGGAGTTACCCACTGGGCATGAGTGTCTCTGCCACCGGCAGGGTGGAGGTGGCCGTGGGAGACCAGCCGGGCTGGGGAAGGAAGAGAGGAGAGAAATGCTCTTGGGATGCTACTGGGGGCACAATGTGGATGTAAAATAAGCACTTGCACCTTATATCATCTGAGCAGAGGATTTCTGAGGCTGGATGAGAGCGAAGAAATCTTTTAGTAAAGGAAAATCACGAAAGGTTAGGAAATAAGTGGAGTGCTACGCTCGGCAACTTCCACACAGGCGAGCCTGTGCTGGAGCAGCGCTGCAGCAGTGTATATTGCTGGAAGAGCTTTGATTAACAGCAGAACTGTGCTTAATGCACTATAGGTTAATACAGAGTCTTTCTTTAGGAGCGCCTCAACAAGGCTGCGTGCGAAAGAGTGAGAGAAAAAGAGAGACCAATTCACAAAGCTCATTTAAACTGAGCGAGAAGCTTTGGAAAACAAGAGTATCTTTGCCTTTAACCATATTTACAGACCTGGCTGGTTTAATGGCATTCAGCAATAAATTCCATTGCCTTCGGGAGCAATTGATAAAGGTTCTGGTAACCGCCTGCTCCAATCTACTTTGGGGAATGCTAATAAACCAGTACCCAAGGACTCCTAGGTGTGTGCCGTGGAATAGAGGGAGCTAAATGTCAGCTAATTAAGCAGAGCTGAGACCATGAAAGATCTTGTGAGTTAAAAGTTAAATATTAATATCGGTTCCAAACTTTATGAAAAGCTGGCTTAGTGGCAGGGAAGCAGAAGGGATATATATCCAGCATGTTCGTGACATTTTCTATTTCTAGTTAACCTCGCAGCCACATTCAAAACTAGCTGAAGTTCTCTTAAAGCAAATTCTGGAAGAGCAACCAATAAGGAATTATGACAAGCCCTAAGGTAGCACAGACATTAATGAAGGAAGAAAGAAAAAGATTCAATATTGCAATGTTTCTTAAATGGTAAAAAAAGGAAAAAAGTCTTCCCTGTCATATTAAATGTGACATCAGCAAAAGGTGAGAGTTTGGAAAGCCTTGGCATTGGGCAGGGCTGTGTTTGTCTGACTGTGTTTGTTGATCAGTTCTGTGAACTCCTGCCGTCGGGGCTGAGCTCCAGCCGGCATCATTCTTGCAAGAGCACAGGAGCAGTGCAGGGCTGCCAGAACTGTCAGGGCCAAATACACCAAATATAAAGTTGGCACCAGCCATTTGCTGTTGATCGCGACCAAGGCTTGGGATGTAATTTTGAGCATGACACTGGTGCTTGTAAAGAATGGGGAAGTGAAGGCTGAGCAGCCTGCAAAGTGTGGCAAACACTGATCAAGTTACCTTGAGCTGATTTGTTTTGCCTTTGAGTTTCATTATTTTCATTGCTCATTAGGAGCTGTGTTAGAGGGGTGGCTCTCAGCCCTGGTCGGGATCAGGATCCTCTGTGCTTGGCCTTCAATGAGCAGCAGAGTTAATTCACCCAGAGCTCGTACTCCTGTCATCATACACCTGCTGATGCAGGATCGTTGCTCCTTCAATAACACAGGTTGAGAATGAGCAGAGGTTAAACACTTTTGCCTTCAGATGACCATCTCTCCCATCCCCCATTAGGGTGGTAAAATTATTAGAAAGTGTTACCTGGGGACACAAAAGAGTGATTAAATGCCTGCTTATTGATACCAAAGAAGATGGAGACTTGTCTCAACTTCTTTTCATGTGAAAGCTATATCATGATGACAAGTGAATGCTTCTCCATTGCATTTATGTGAGTTAGGGGGGTTCTGCCATACTTAGCTGCAGAAGCAGGGGAGTGTGGTTGTGCCCCCAGCCTGCTGCTCTGCCCATTGCAACACACAAAGTGAACTGCAAAATAACTCCATTTCAGACAGCTAGACACTCCTAACTTGTCTGGAAGAAGAAGAATCAGTGTCATGTCTAATCTGTGAAATTTATGATTGATGGATACAGTGGGAGCACCCAAGCACCCTGCATGAGGCTCTGGGTGCCTTGTACCTATAAAGCTGAAGACAGCAGGGAGCTGTAGCTCTGCCTCCTGTGAGGCTTTGGTTATCAATATGCTTTATACGTGTTCTTCCCTCATGATTCCCACACTACCACTGAATTTCAGAATATAAAACTGAACTGTCTAGGTTTGTAGACCCTATGGTTTCAAATGTCTTCCTTCCTTCCTTCCAGCTCCTTGAGTTTAATCCCAGTGCAGGCAGTGGAGGCAGCACTCATCTCCCAGCCCAGTGCCTTTCCTAAAGTACCTTTCCATGCATAATTAAACCCCAACACTCTGCTTGTAGTTTAACACTCACATACCTGGAATGGACTTTTACTTAACCCTCTGTGTCTCCCAGAGCCTTCATGGCTGTGCCTTACACCCACATGGAAGCAGAGGGATCTGTGGTCACCTAGGGATGGCACAGCCTCAGAGAAGGGTAATGATGCCTAAATCCCAGGGAGTGGGAATATGTGAAATATTGCTTTTTCTCAGGGTCATTTTGCTTTGACTTTCAAAGACTTAATTTTATGTGACCAGGTAAGATCATAAAAGGAATCTGAAGATACTTGGAGTTTTTTGAGCCTGAGACCTCTTTCATACAGCCTTTGACTGCTCTTCCTCGGAGCAACCTGAACATGTCAAAGCACTTTAACAGTGTGAGTAAGTATATTTACCCCCAACTTAAAGTAACAAGGAGTAGAGACAAAATTAGGCAGAAACAAGACTAGAAATGACACATTCTCATTCCTTGTCCAACTCCTGATTTGCTGCACCACATGACTTAACCAAACATAGGTACTGGCTTGCAGACATACATTGCTTTTATTATTAGTTCTTAAAATGGTCTTTGTATTTCTGCAGTACAGACCATTAAACTTCACATTGAAAGGGTGTCTGTGGCATGCTGCACCAAAATCCAGATTTTTTTCCTAATTTTCAAAGCCCTCAATTACACTGACCCAGGTGAGAGGAGGACTGCAGCACAGTGGGTGGTCACAGATAACATGGATTGCTGACCTTCATTTCCACCAGACACAGCTTCCCCAGTTCTGCTCACTCTCCAGGTTGACTAGTGGCATCTCTGAACTTTTCATACAATGAATGTCAGGGTTCTAGTCAATGCCTGAAATCAGGCTGAGAAGTAATCTGGTGGTGCTGAGCACAGCAAGAATTTTCAAGGCTGCACATGGGAGGATGACAGCCAAGGTCCTTCTGGGCTGAGCCACCCTTGTGCAGGGGACACTTGAGAGCAGTGACAATACTTGAGAAAGATGTGAACTGGGAAGGCTGTGGTTGTGAGAGTTTCTGGTAGGATAGCATAGCATGGTGCACAGGGAAGTTCCTGTTTTCAGATTGCCTTACCTTCCTAGAATGAGTGACCCTTTATATTTTCCCCATGTTTGTGCTTCTCCTGTACAGTCAATCCTAAAGGTCTCAGGAAACCCAGCCTGCTGTCCTCCAGGTTCAAAAGAGAGACAGATGAAGATCTATCTGCCTGCAGCTCTTTCCCACACAGAACCTGTAAGGAATGAGAAAGTGGCATCTTGTCTCAGCAGAGAAATCTTTTTAGGCTAACACTGCTTCCCCTCAACAGTGATTTTGTCACCCTGTTTCATTCTGCACAGAACTGCTGCACTGTGTAGGGTTTTAAAAGCACTGGCAGAGAGCCTTGGAGTATCACATTTGGAATAAGAGAGAGCTGCTCTCTCCTTAGTTGGAGCCAGAGTCTGGGACCCCAGATAGGATGCACTGTAAGCATGAGCAGCCACTAACCTCTCACTGACTTTCCAAAGTCTCCGTGGTGGAAGACATTCCTACATCCTTCAGTCCAATCTGTTTATTTGATCCATCTATTTTCTTTCTTCAGGTAGTAAGGATGGGGCTTATGTACTGTATTACATATTGGTGCAAAATTTAATTGAGCTGTCTAATTTCAGGGGTTTCCTAAAATAATGCTGTGATGGAAATAACAAAGATTATCACCATCTCTGGCTGTTTCTCTTCAGGAAGAGTCTTCCATCTCTCCTGAAAAGCCTGCAAACAACCCTGGATATGTCTAAGAAAGCACTGCCTTCATGGAATAGAATGAACAACTCCTTGATTCATTTGAAGATGATTATAAAAAGACAAAACACAAACAGCTGAGGTCAACTATCTGATCTTTCACCTTTGTGTCCGGATGAAGACAGAGATTCTTAATGTTTGAGCCCTTCATATGATTTCCTGATGCACTTCAGCAATGGCAGTAAGACTTAAACTGCCACAGTTCAGGGGAAGTCTGCTGGAAAGCCTCTTTTATACTTCACAGCTTTGGATTTTAGTTCTATATGGCACCTGTTTGTAATATAATGTTAGTTTACCTTGACCGGGAGCTGATTTGTCATGGCTGCATTAGGGAAGGCAGGCAGGTTACACTTCCTTAGCAGGGTCCTCAGAACTAAATCGGTGTCTGCACAAACAGGCACCTGCCCCATAGAGATAAAGACCTTGCCTTGACTGTGCAAGAAATTAGGGAGGGTGATTTTTAAGCACATGAAATACACAGGGAGAATTATCATAAAATCATAGAAGGGTTTGGGTTGGAAAGGGCCTCAAAGATCATCCATTTCCAACCCCCCTGACATAGCCAGGGACACCTTCCACTAGACAAGGTTCTTCAAAGCTCCATCCAACCCAGATCATTTTCCAGACACATCCAGTTGTTGGAATCTGTAAGGGAGGAGTGATTGTATGGTATCATGGTAGACCTGTCCTTCTGGTCATTTATTTACTAGATGACTACAGGAAGAAAATCATCTAGCTAAAGTTTGGTAGTACCTGGGATATAGTTTGTGTGCAGCTAGAGCATTGCAGCAATGTGGTCTAGAGCCACCAGAGCCATTCTGAGATGCTCTTCAAATCCTCATAAGTTACCATCTACAGCTTCAGGCTTTTTAGACTCTGTATAAGCCACAGGTTTGTATGGAAGGTCCTGTTTGGATAAGGTTTATGGGAATATCTCCAGAAGGTATTCAGAGCACTTTTGAAGTAGTGTATACTCTCTTCCAGTTCTACAGACACTGGGAGGAAATGTGGCATGTGTTGTGATACTCATGGCACTCTCTTAAATGCTGTAAGCGCTCCATTCTCTTCTTGATGAGATTTATTTTATACAAGGAAAATTTCAGGGATTTGACCAAACTTACTTCTCCCAAAGGAGAAGTGAACCCAACATTTTGACATGATTTACAAGAAAGAGTTTTTCTCATTGACTAATTGTCCAAATATTTCTGTTTACAACAGTTTCTTTAACAAGAGTGTTACTCTTTGCCATGATTTAAATTTGACTTCCATAAATCCAGATAGAAGAAATGCATCCATTTCAATGGGACACACAGACTTAATTTAAAACACACTTCAAAAAATCTAAGCTTTTCTGTTTTGAAAGCCTTTTTCCTTGTTCTGTGTTTACTGGAGGCAACTCTAGGAGATCCTTCAGAAAGACTATAGGAATTATGTTAGACTTTTTAAGAATAGATGATTCTTGGAAAAGCTTAGTTGTATAGAAACATGTAAAAAGCTGAGTTCTCTGTATAAATATTCTTAAACTAATCAAGACAAATCATCTAATATTTTGAGCTTTTTTTGTACAGGTTAAGAACAAAACAGCAGATTTTTATTTTTTTTTTTGTCACTGACACTTCATGGACATTGTCCATACCAGCATGAACATCTTTGTATGTGTCTGAAAGTGCCCAGACCTAGGAACAGTCTTTTTGGCACCAGATCTCCTCTCTAGCACCTCTTGTTCAAAATTACGTCTTGGATGATGAATGAATTATACCTAGAATACACAGGTTTTCTCTTTTTAGCCCAACTTTTTCCTCCTACAGAGGGGAAATACCTGAAAAAAACCCATAGTTTTATGAAGAAAAACACAAAGTCCATCCAGCTCTGCTCCAGGATAGCATCGCTCCAAGATCTGTGAGGGACACAATCCTTCAGAAATCAATAAAAGTGGACTTTTTCAACTTTAGTTCTGCTTTTTGTACCTCTGATACCTGAAGTCACAATCTCCATCTCAACAGCCAGCTCTTCTGCTTCTTCTGTAGCAAACCCAAGATCATTCAGATCAGAAAAAGCTTGTCCACAGAGACATTTCTAGCTTCAGAAGATGTGGATCATTCCACAAAGAGAAGCTATGAGTTGAGTGGTGTCAGACAGATGTGTTTGACAATGGAAGCACCAAACTTCTGCATCCTTGTGCCTACAGCCTAGACTATGACTGATGTTGATGGATATATGTTAAATTGTTGTACCACTGTCCAGCACTAGTATTTAGCTAGGGATAATTTCTGTCTGTACAACCCTAATTGCTTTCTCAGAGCTTGAATACAATAGTCCCAGATATAAACTTTTCAAGGAAATACATCTAATGTTCCATATAGATGCAAACCACTTACAAGTGCATAAATCTATGAGATCCTATCTCACTGGTTGTTAGCATCTTCTGTGGTATTCTGACAGGAAAAATAGCTTTATAATCATATGAAAAACTTTTATTTCTTCCATTTCTTACTTGCATTTAGCCTTATCAGCTTCCCACTCTTAAACTTGTCCTACTGTAAGTTGGACATATATTTTGAAGTATTTAATACAAGTCCTCCAGAAAAGTGCTTTCCATTCCCTCCAGGAAAAGAATTGATTTGTGTGTGTGCATTTGGGGAAGGTTGTCAGCATCACTTTCAACCTGAAGATTCCTGTTTCAGTCTGGCCACTGCTCTTCGGTGAGTTTCCTCCGGCCCAGTTTCCTCATTTGAGGGGATAAACAGGGATAACCCTTTATTTCAAACAAGATACCAGTCTCTTTGGATAAACATGTCAGAAATAGATATTTTTATTGGCCAAAACTTGAATAAACTGAGGGAGAGAGGGTAGGACTGAGTGGCAAAGATCCACCTGTCTTTCATGCAGCTGATGATGCAAAGGGTGGGTTGGAATCATGGTCATTCAGTCCAAGTCTTCTAGAGTTTGTGGCATGGATTAGCCCATGTGGGAAAAGAGAGAGTGAGCAGGGGTCTGTGCATATCATGTTGTGGGTATCTTCTAGTTTCTAATCCTGCCTGTATCACTTCAAATTCATCCCCAAAAGAGGGACCTGTCCTGTAGGTCTCTGGTCTAGCAAACCTGAAGTCTGAACCACGTTCCTGCACAATGTGGTCCACGTGTCATGGCAAGAGGATGCAATGTTCACTCTAACAAAATGATTTTGAAGTAGGTGTTTCAGTAACAGGTTCCAGACTTGTTTTTTTCTGAGATAGTTACCTCCAGGAAATCTGTTCCAGATCATGATTGGAAAGACAATTTTGAAATTATTATTAAAGTATAATCTCTGGGAAAAATTAACATTCTTCACCATTTGAAGACTTTTGAATTAAGGCAAAGAGCAGAGAAATAACTAAGGCAAAGCCTGGGAACAATTTTACACTGCACAACCCATTCAGTAATGTGTACTCCAAGATTCGTTGATGTCTAAAGGGCTCAAGTTTGGTTCCTACCCTCTTTGCAAATGAAGACTCTGTGCTGCTGTCCCCTCTGAGTCAGTTGTGTTCTGATGAGTGCTTGTGCCAGGGAAGGCTCCAAAAGGCTCCAAAATCCCAGGGAGAAGCAAAGAGTCTAAGGAGGAGTCAGGCTGTAGAAAAGAAGGGAAAGTCTGAGGCAGTAAAGAAAGCTGAATAAAACCTAAAGAGTGAGGAAATAGGAGAAGAATAAAGAAAATAGAGAAAAGTTCTAATGAGGATAAGGAGTTGGTGCAAGACTGCATGAGGCACAAGGGGTATCAGGAATTAGAGGGAGGAAAACCTCAAAATAGTAGCTGAGCACAGGAGCAGAGAGGAACTTTATGTGTACCAAGAAAAATTCAGTGCTGTTTTTGGTGAGTTTTTTTCCAAGAATGACCTTTGTAAGGAATTTTTCATAGAAACAACTGGCAAAGTTGTTCAAAACTTAAAAGGCATTGACTGTCCCTTCCCTGAACAACCATGACAGTAGTGCAGGTGGTAGGAAACACTGAGCTGCACTTCTTTTCCCCTCAAAGATGTGAAAAATTACTTACAAAATCAAACAGAAACCATTATCCCCCAAGGAAATTAAATAAAAGATAAGTTTAAACCAACTTACAGAGAGAGAAAAGTGAAAATGCAGTTTATTGAAACAGATAAGAACAAAATGCAAACTCAAACAGTGATACCAGATTAGGGTTACAACTGTTTTACAACAGTCTGTGATGGAACTCGTGGTGAATGTGCAGGTCTGAGTGGTGCCTTGGGAGCTTTTTGTGTTGTGTCAATCTGCCAAAACATGGAGCCTTCGCTCCAGAGGTGACATGTACCAAAGTGGAGAGACCCCTACAGAGACTTGAGTTGGCCCCAAAATGTCTGGCTGGGGAAATTGATGAAGATTTGGGGAGCCTAATTTTGTCCTTTTCCCTCTGCAGCAGAAAGCAGAGCACACAGGTGTATGTAAAGTGTTCTTGCTTCCCATGCCCAGCCATCCCCACGCTGTTTTATATATTGGAAATATATTTAGGAGGAATCCCAGGTGTGGTCCAGAAAATGATGCCTTTTATGCTGACTCATTTTCCCATCACACCTCCCAAGAACCTCAAGTTTCAAGCAGCAGTTCCAGGCATCCCCTGCATAGCAGGCTACATGATGGGAGGAACTTTAGTGCTGGGGGTTCAAGCTCCTTCCTTTCTCAAGGCTCATACCAATGTTTCTGAGGACATAAGAATGCTCTGAGTCCTGCCAGAAGCAGGACAGGAAGAGCAAGTGGGCTGGGCTGGGAGGTGGGAGAGAGCCAGGAGCCCAGTTGGGACACAGGTGACAACTCAGTTTTCCCTTGGGATCCATCTGGGGGTTCATATGCTGCCCACCCTCCACCTGCGAGGCTGGGGAGTGGAAGGCCTTTATTCTCCTCTTCACTCAAAGACCACTGTGCTAAAATCGATGGTATCAATCTGAAGAACAACAAATTTTCCTGGGGTTGCTCAAAATCCCAAGTACCATGAATTGCCTCTGCCTGGCATGCTGGGTCCCCCCCTCTGGCAGTTCCAGAGCCTCTCCCCTCAGTAAAACCCCACAGAGCAGTTTTCTGGAGCCTTTGATGTGATGGCTGCGAGAAACCCACTGTCAGACACACGCTGCGTGTGTGCACTGCAGGTCTAGAGGTCTTGTACTTATTCATTCTTGCCACAGCTCCAAGTCTTCATTTTCTTGCCCCGGGAAATGTGCTTAATTATTTATTTGTATTGGACCCAGGCTTGTAATACTTGGGTGCACACTACAAAGCGGCGTGCGAAGAACTATTGCTGGCTGCCATCGCCCATCAGCCCCCGCTCACCCCAGGCCCCTGACAAGATAACTAGCCCCATCGACTGCACATTAAGACGCACATTAAGAAAAAAGAAAGGTGAGGTTCTCCGTGCTTGTAGCCCTGTTGAAAGCAATGGAGCTGACATGCCTGGAAAAGTTAACCTGCAGTGCCTTCAGCGGGGATATCCCATGGGAGCTGGCAAGAGAAGGAAGCCGGCTTTGCTGAGGGCTCTGCTGTCCCCAGCAAACACATTGGCATGCGGCCAGGTCATGCCCAGGCATCACAGTGCCACCTCCATCATCTGGTGGGCACGGCAGTGTGATCCTCCTGGTACTGGGGGTACGGGGTGCTACTGAGCACTGGGACAACACAGAAGTTAATTAAAGATGGTGCTTTTGGAATTTAATTAATCCTGTCTGCCCTTTTGCTTTAGGAGTTGATCTCAAACAAACCTGAGACTTCAGTGTCCCTGCTCCAGGGTCAGTGCTCTGGTTGGTGTCCACCTTCACCAATATCTGAAAAAATGTTCCCTCCTCTGACCATGAGATACCTGAGAGTTAGACTTGTGACTTGTCTCATGGCATACCCCTGGTGAGAACACCCTGAAGCCAGGCCCTATCTGGAGCAGGTCAATCTGCACTCCAGCTGTTTGGGGCTGGATAAGCAGAACAGGAAGCACTGGGGATGGTCAGGGTCTGGGTCACCCCTAGGTACTATGAGGAGCCTGGATTCAAGCTATGAGTTGGAGCCAGGCAAGAAACACAGGTTCCCCCAGATGTACCACATGTTTGGGTAGGTGTCCCTCACCCTGGAGATGCTCTCTATTGGCCCTGAAGCCAGGCTGGATGGGATTGCCTGTTGGTGGGGAAAGCCCTCAGTCCTGGCAGGGACATTGCAATATTAATGCAAAAACCTTGTGTAAAGGGAGGTCTTTCAGCACAGCATGACCAGGACTGCATTGCTTTCCAGCCTCTGGATACATGAGCACTGAACACTTTCCTCCAGCACCCTGTGTGCCGGGCTGGGGCTGCCACTGAGCCAAGTGTTGGAAACACACAGCTGGTTCACCAGCATCCTTTTCTCAGCTGGCCCTTCCTAAATTCACCCCTCCGAAGGAGATTCCAACCCTGCTTTGCCCATGCCACACTTGTAGCTGAGCTCCCCACAAGCAGCCACTCATGTTCACTCTCCCCATTGATGCTCCTGCATAACCAGAGTGCCACACCTTAGGGATGGCAGTGGGAACCTCAGGAGATGTCTACTTTTTATCCTAGCTTTGATAATAATGCTTTTCTTATTCTTGAAGCGTAAGAGAATCTTCTCCTTTCTTCCAGCTCTTTACAACTCACTGGCCAGGGCATGCGATTTGTAGCTCTCAGCTCAGGTAGCAGTGTAGGAAATCTGTCATGCTGGACCACAGCAAGGTTTTGCTCCTCCACGAGCTGGAGCGCAGGTTTGAGCAGCAGGATATATTAATCCTTTGCAGAGGAACTAAAAACCAATTGGACGGCACTGGAATTACGGCATGGGTTCTGGGAGTCCAGAAAGCTCTTTGCACTTCCTGGTTCTGACACTAACTTGTTACATGACCTCAGGCATGTCACTTTGCTGATTCCTACCTTGATCTCCCCATCTGGCAAGTGGAGATAATACTGTCCTGCCCCATATGGCTGTTGGGAAGATAAGTTCGTCGTCGTTTTCTGAGGTACTGCGATGCTACGGGAGATGGATAATGAGACAGACAGAAAGATAGCTAGATAAATCAATCTCTTCGCATTCAAGTGAAAGCAGGCACTGCAGGTGCAGCGTTTGAGATTAATCATCAGAAAAATTAGTTCCCTCAGTATCTTTTCAGGAGGAAGAAACAGCCGTAGGGCCCAGTCCTGAGGAGACTTATGCACATGAGTAACCTTAGCTTGAATTCAAAGGCAGTGCACAAGTAAAACTACTCATGTGAGCAAGTGCATGCTCCACTTGCAGTTTCTGAAAATGCCTAAATAAATGATGTATCCCAACTGACATGTGTCCCTAAATCACTGGGATGATTTTAAATATTTCCCTCAGACATTTATTTCTGCCCGTTATTAGCCAGCTGCTTTATTAGCTATTTATTTATTAGCTATATATTTATTTATTAGCTGGCTTCCTGAGAAGCAGTGGCTTACAGCTTTCTTTGCAAATAAAATGAAACAAACACAAATATGTTGCTCATGGGCCTTAAACACACTGTGATTTTATATATGTACTATAATTGTATTATTAATTCAAACTAACCTGTTACTCTTTCAACATCATGTTTGCACTGTGAAACTCTGTCAAATATATTTACCTTCCTTTTTTTTTTTCTCTTTGTCATATCAGAAAAGGGGAACTTTAAAGACAGTGAAATGTTATTTGAACTTCTCTACCACTATGTCCTACAGGAATCACTTTTTTTCCCTCCAGACAGAGCATAGAGCCCTTTAACAGGCCAGACTGTAGTCAGAAACTGAATAGGTTTATATATTCTGTTGCCATAGTTGCCATATGGTGCCAACATTGAATGAAATAAAATAAAAGTCCAGAAGGACTAGGAATCAATACTGGAGCAGCCCACCCAACACTGACTCCAGGACAAAACCTCCGGCCCAGGCAGAACATGATAAAAAAAACCAAACCCAAACGGCAAAAAATCTGCTGCAGAGGCAGAGGAAAAGTCTCCCCAATGGGGAAACCAAACAGCCCCGTGTTGGGATGTGTCTGAGTCCAGGAGGTGCGGGAGGGCCAACCAGGGCTGTGTGGGCAGTGGAGAGGGAAAAACTCATCCGAGCGTGAAGTGGTGAACAGTCCAAACAATTGTCACAACAAGAGCAAAAGCGTCTCAGCCCGGCTCAACCTCGCCTGTCCTAGATGGACAATTAACCAGCCAGGGTCTGCTGGCATGAAAGGCAGCTCAAAGGGAACCAGGGGGTGAAGGCTCAGCAGAGAAAAAGAGCAAGGAACTAAAACCAAAAGGACGTAAACAAATATGACAGGACTGTAAGGCATCGTTCGTGGGCGTAGCAATGGGGAAGTGTCATGGTTTAAGGGGACAGGAAGATATAAATCTTCTGGGTTTCAAGGCGTGCTGTGAAAAAGATGATTGGGAATGTGGTATTTCACAGATGAGAGAACAAAAGGTTTTAGGTCACAAAAAAGGGTGGTGAGGGAAAAAAGAGTGGAGGAAGAGGAAAAAAAAAAGAGAAAAAGAGGAAGAAAGGAAAAAATAGAGGAAAAAAGAAAAAGAGAAAAAAGTCACCCTCCTCAACTCTACCTAAAATTTCGTATAGTTTAGCATTCACAAGGAGTTACAAGACACTCGCTAGGCTGAGCACAATTCAGAGCACCTTAATATCAATATTTCTTCTACTTTTAGTTAACAGAGCCCTCCCATTCTAATTAAAATAG
Source organism: Neodrepanis coruscans (assembly GCA_013400695.1). Classification (NCBI taxonomy): domain Eukaryota; kingdom Metazoa; phylum Chordata; class Aves; order Passeriformes; family Philepittidae; genus Neodrepanis; species Neodrepanis coruscans. The sequence continues at coordinate 15,994 of VYZS01093658.1, read as the reverse complement.
CTTCATGAGGACTGAGAGTTGATTTCAGAAACTCAAGCTATCAACACTTGCAGGTTTATATATAGAGAAAGAAAAAATTAAGCTACCAGGAAACTAGCACCCAGGAGTGCCAATATTATCAGGAAAATTAGAAGGGCTTTGAAATCACTCCCAAGTGTCTTGAAGAACTTTGAGCTGCATCTGCTGCCTGCAGAAAGCAGGTCTAAGGGAGTAAAAGGCTGCAGAGATTTACCCCTGCATAGGATCTGGCCCTGCACAGGATCTGGCCCTGGTTTCAGCTATATTCAGGTGAAATATATAAAATGCGCCAGAATGTTGGCCATGGATTGATTTTGACCTCATAGCTGTGATTGCTGGAAAACGATTTGAAAAATGGATGCTGAAGCTAACAAAAGGAGCGGCATCCCCTGGTCCTTCTGGAAGAGGATTTAATTCGAGAAAGAAGGCAAGGGACAGGAAAAAGCCTGCCTGGATGAAAAATCCTCAGGCAGGTGTTTTTATATATCAGTGAGGGAGAAATCTGGTAGATCTAAAAGCTTGGTAGGAGCCCGTGCATACTGTATTTAACAGAAGTCTGCAGAGGAGGAGGAGGAGGAGGAGGAAGGAGGAAGAGGAGGAGGAATACTGTACAGCCAGCAGTGCAAAGGGAAGCAGGGGGACTCCTGCAAGAAACCATAATTAAGCTGCAAGAGACTCCTGTTCCTCTCAAAATGCAGAAGAGAGAGAACAAGAAGCGGCCAATGTGGCTTCATAAGGGACTGTGAAGGCTTTAATTTTTTTAATTAAAAAAAAAAGGAAAGAAAAAAAACTAGTCAAAATTAGAAAGCAAGAGGGGGCAGAGGAAGGAATCAAACAAGCATACTCAAATTCAGTTAGGGATTATAGGGGGAAATAATAAGGATAAGGGGGAAAAAAGAATTTAGACCTAACCAAAGAACTTTAAAAGGGTTTTAAAGCCTATATCAAAGTGAAAAGACATTCTGGAGAGACAGTAGGCCCATTAATTAATTAATTAGAAGAGGATTAAATTAAGGGTGAATTAAAAAAATGGCTGGACTAATGAACTTTCTTAAAAAAAAAGCTTAATAAGAATAAAACAAATTTAGGAAACTTTTCCGGGAAGGTCAGAAAACTTAGTAAAATAAGTAAACAAGCAAAGGTAAAAGCAGTGGGAAAATGTATAACAAATAATCTGTTCAACTTTTTCTTGCTTTTTGGTAATGGGCTGTCTGCAAGGATGTTACAGGTTACAGGTTATTAAATGCTCTTGCACGGTCTTTTCTGCAGATTATTTGTGAAGTATGTGTTGATGCTGAATGTTCTCTGTAAGCATTTGTTTCTCAAACCTGAGGTTGAGTGGGTTCATCTGAGTGGACAGAGCGGTCAGAGTCTGTATTGTCACCTGAGCAAGGGGATGGAAGTTTCCCTATGAGGACCCAGCTTCTCATCCACAGCTTCTCCAGCACCACATCATCAAAGGGTTTTTTTTTCCCCAAATATTCTTGTGTAGCACTTAAAACTGGCTTTTCACAAGTAGTCCTACAACAAACCTGTTTACTCAAATATCTACAGGATCTGAACTGGAACCTCTTAAGGACAAGTAAAATAGAAAAGGAAATTCAATTTGATTCCACAAAATGTGACCATATAGAAACTATCTAACCTGGATTTCTTCACCAGTAAGGGAATTAGGTAACAAATTTCCTAAAGCACTGCTACTTCATTTTCTTTTCTTAAAAAAAAAGCTAAAGAGCCATAGGAAAATTAGGATGAAAATGTTGTGATGCCAGAAGAAAGCTGGTTTTGTTTTGCTGGTAGAAGTAACAGAACTACTGTACCAATTCCAGTAAAGGAACCAACATTATAAAAGAATCATCAGTTTGAGTTTGTCTATGTAAGGAATTCGGGCAAAATAAGCCATTCTGCCACCACTCCATACCCCGCTACTCCTCCTAACCCCCCAAAAAAAGGGAGCAGACTAAGAAATACCTGCTCTGGAGCACCTCCTTACATGGGCAATATCCCCAAATAAATGAAGTTTTGGTTCCAAATAATCACTGTCTTTGCTGAGTGGAGTTTTGCAGATTTTTTTGTTGAGAGGATTACTGAAATAATGTATTTCAGATGTTGGGACTGATTTTATTTCACTCCAGATATTCCAGATATTTTTCTCCGGGTAGATAAATCCTTGCAGCCAAATCTGAAAGTGTTGGGAGGCGAAGTGCGTCTTTCCATCAACTTTGGTGGGATTGGGCACTTAGAGGTTAACAGAGAAAAGAAGCAGCAAGGATTTATATAAAGTCAATTTTGACCACCAGACACTGAATTCCTTTTTATAGAAATAGAAAATTTGTGAATTCAGGTCTGATGCTCAAAATATGTGGGATTATCCATCTGAGCACAGTTCAGGACTGCTCAGTTGGGTCCTTGGATTTTAATAAAACAGTCACTGCTGTCACCCAGCGTCTTACTCCCAACATTAATTCAGATTGACGTGGTTTCGAACGTGTCTCAGCAGAAAGAACAGAGGAATGGCAACGAGCTGACCTGGGGGAGCCTCTGGTGGCATCTCAACAGGGCAAAACCTTAATGCAAGCCCTGGCTGTGCAGGTGAGGATGTGTGGATGCACTTGGCAGCCTGTGATGGGTTTGCTTCACTAGTGATACTCAGCACATCCTTTGCCCCATGTCACCTGTCCCTCCTCACTACAGCCCCACTGCAGATACCTGCTGCACTTCAAAACATGAAGGATGCTCTCTCTATTACAACCAAACTAATGAGGATGCCAACACATGCTTCATCCCATAACTGCGCACTGTTGACTCCTAAAGGTTATAACATGTGCTGAAATGATTTGCTGAATGGGGAGCTCGTTTACCAGCTGTTTCAGTGATCTTAAAGGAAGCGTGGATGTAATATGCAAACTAAACTAAACTGGGTGGATTTGAAAATCCCAAAGATGAGAACAAAATAATGTAAACAAATCCAAAAAGGCAGGGAAAATGAGTGGAGAATAAAATGAGATTCAACACAGAAAATAGAAGCTACGACGTTTGTGGAAAAATAATCTAAACCCCAGATATTCAATCAGAGATAAAAACCTGAGAAGCAGTAATGCTGCAAGAGATCTAGAGATGATAGTGTGGAGTAAATTAGACATGAGTTTGCCTTGAGATATGGCAGCAAAAAAAGGCCAATTTGATTTGGGGCTGAAGACATCACAGTGCAAGAAGGTAATAGCCCGTCTGCATATGGCTCTGGTGCGGTAGCGCCTGCAGTATTTAATTATGGGCACCACATTACCTGAAAGATAGTGACAGATTGAAAATTATTCAGAGGAGAGCAATAAAAATAGTTCAGAGGCTGGCAGGATTGAGTTATGAAAAGGCAGAGTGATACGGATGCAGAGTCCACGCCAGAAGGTGCTTATCCCCACAAGCGGGAGCGTGTGATGGCAAAGCTGGGTCTGTCTTTCACCATTTCTTCCTTGTTTCAACATCGAATTGGAATGTTCATGGTCCACAACAGCATCAGCATCTGGTGAGGGAGTGGGCATGCAGCAAACTGGCTGCAGAAACACAAGGCTGCTGGACCCATTTGAGATACACGTTGAGAGACAGGAGCAGAAAAGAGAAGGAAGATTTAAAGAACAAATACTGGAGCTGAGTTTCACAGCACTGTCTCCTCTGAAGCCACTGTTTTGGGGTACTAATTCAGATGGATTTAAATACCCCAGGGAAGGGAGATTGAAACCCAGGTAATGGCTTGGTGGACACCCCCTGAATGTAGTACTGGCTCCGCCTCCAGCCCATGGAAGGAAGGAGTCAGCAGAGCCACAGGCTGAACACACGGCTGGGCACAGCCAAACCTTTCCCCACGTGGCTGATCAGCCTGTGAGTTACTATGGAGAGATGGGTGGAAGCCTCTGAATAACAACAAGCAGAAGAAAGATGGAAGTGAGAATGGGAATGGGAAAGGCACCATGCAAAACCCATACAGAGTGTTGCTGAGGACAGGAAAGGTTGAGAATAGAGGGATGGAAAACAAGCACTTTTGCAAGTCCAGTGCCAACTCAGTTGAAAATCTGGAAAATTGATGCTTTTTTGCCTGTTTGAATTTTCTTTTTTCTTCTTTTTTTTCTTTTTTTTTTCTTTTGCCAGTAACATCTGTGTGTATTTGTCAAGATGGGAGCAAGTGGACAGAACGTGCTTTACAAAAAGTAGATGATAGGAAGAGGACCCAGGCCAGGGAGCCCAGGTCTATGGAAGAGTCTTCAGGAGTTGATACAAAGGTTTGCAGAGGGTAAGAGGAGCCTTTTTTAACTTTATGAAAGAAAGAATTTGATGGGGAGTAATAATAAGTAGGAAAGGAGCACAATACGACCTCTTTGTTCTCTCTACAGTGAGGGAACATCTGGTACAGAAATTTTGCAAGTATTGGCAACATCAGGGACCAGTAAGACAAAGTAGTGTGGTACATTTCTGAACAGGGGCTTTCTACTACTGGGACAAATGGGAATGCTCCTTTCCGGAATTTTCCTAGTATCATAGGTCATCCTTTGATAAACCTTCTCAATGGAAATGGTGAAAAGCTCAATTTAAAGTTAGGGTAGAGGGTGAATATGTTGTAACAGAAACAAGCTGCCTTGTCCTGGTGAGTGTTGTATATCTTGAGATGACTGGGCTGTGAGCTGATATCACCTCACGTGAACACAGCACCCTTGCTTCCCAACAGCACCTGTGGGCGATTGTTTCAGTGTAACTCAGTTCTTGAAGACCTATGTTCTTTTTTTACTGTGTAAGAGAAGTGTTTGGTTTAACAGAGAGGATACAGTCAGGGTCTTTTTGGCACAGAGACACTGGCAAGAAATTTTTCTATCACATGTGGTTTGATTCCACGTCTGAAAATGTGATGGCATCAGTGCTTGAGCACAGACTCATGCTGTGTCTTTAAGATTTCCCTGGATTTGGGGCATGTAGATGCCACTTTAAAAGCACTGTCATTTCCCGTATTTGAAAGTGACTCTTTTCTGAGTAATATTTCACTGGGGATTTTCTTTGAGAAGAGAACAGAGCTGGATGAAAAGAGTGCAGATTTACACACTCCTTCTCAAGTTGAGCTACTGTGCAAATGTGCTCCACTCACATCACCCCCTCCTTTTTTTTTTCATCTCATAAATTTAAAACACATTGAAGGTTTGTACAGGTTTTCAGCAACCCTGATATAGACAAAGACTTTTGTCCCTGTAACTGGAAAACTGGTTACAGTATAGGGTGAGAATCTAACCCTGCACTGCTGGGTCTCCAAACAGCATCCTGCATCCCCCAGAAAGAAGCGTCACCAAACCTGGTCCCTAGCAAAGGAGAAGAGCAGCTTCTAGCCTTTCCATATTTTACCCAGTGGCAATTTAATATAAAATACAGATTCAGTGGAAGGACCAGGATCCTTTCTCCCAAGGATTTCCTGCTCCAGCCATTGGACTATAAGATCATGAGCATCCCTTTATCATGGCCTTGCTCCAGCCACCCACAGAGTCTGGTACTCTTTGCAGTGACTTAAAGAAAAAATAGAATCATAGAGTGATTTAGGTTGGAAAAATCTTCTAAAATCATTGAGTCGAACCATTATTCCAGCACTGCCAAGTTCACCACTAAACCATGTCCCCACATGCCACATTTACATGTCTCCACCACTTCCCTGGGCAGCCTGTTCCAATGCTTGACAACCCCTTCAGCAAAGAAATTTTTCTTAAAATCCAATCTAAACCTTTCCTGGAATAACTTGAGGCTATTTCTCCTTGTCCTATTGCTTCTTACTCAGGAGAAGAGACCAAACCACACTCAGCTACAACCTCCTTTCAGAGAGTTGTAGAGAGTGATAAGGTGCCCCCTGAGCCTCCTTTTCTTCAGGCTCAACAGCCCCAGCTCCCTCAGCTGCTCCTCATAAGACTTGTGCTCTGGACCCTTCACCAGTTTTGTTGCCCTCAAGCAGAGAGGATGGGGGTGCATGTGGCAGGACACACATCTCAGTGCAAACCCATGTGTGGGAGTGAGCAGAGACGGAAGATCATGACAACTGCTGTCTGCAGGGTCAGGATAAGCCTGGAAGTCTCATTCTTGATTTCTTATAGTCTTTTATTGAGAGCAGTGCTTAATGCCTTCATGGTGTACATTGATAAATACCTTTGTTGTCCATCTGTGATTCACACTTTTTTTCATATTACCTTCCCTCAGTTTATAACAGAAAAAATAAGATTTCACTCCTTTTTGCTGCAAAACCTTAGGAGTGGTGAGGTTTTCAGGGCTCCATATCTCCTAAAGGAGCTTGTACTCATGACCATTTCAAATGGGTGTCTGAGAAAGTTTCCTTCTGAACAAATAATTTTTTCCATGATAACAAAACATTGCATTTTCCCTGCAGGAGGAAAGCAGTATTGACCAATATCCACTATCAACTCATCTGAGAGCATGAAGTGACCTTGGGGATACAGTACACCTCGGTGCTGAGGACCAAGAGATTTATGAACCATCCCATAGGGAAAGGCAAGCTTGCTCTGGAGAACATGTACTGGAGATAATGCTGGCAAGGGTTTCAGGGAATGAAAAAACAAGAAGCTTTTTGCTTTTGCACATATATAGTGTAAATTCTCTTCAATTAAGGTAATCAATCGATTTTCCTATTTAAAAGATATATGTGTTTGTATATATATATATATATATATATATATATATGTATATTAAAATAGAAACTGACCTGAGAGCTGAAATGTCAATACTTTTGGAGAGAATGCCAAAAGAAAATTATTTCTCTTGATGCTGGGAGCAGACAAGTGGGGTATTTCAAACAAAATGACAAAGTGCCCTTGTCTGAAAATCCCAACCTGACCAGACTATCTTGCAATGAAGGTAAATTGTTCAATTTCTATGGGGGCAAATGTGATGTTGTGGTGTTGAGTGCACCCTGAAGGACATGCTGTGTCCCATGCCCAAGGTAGCTCCTGTACCTGGAGCATCCCCCTCTGCTCCTCTAACCCAGCCTCAAAAACCTCCAGTGCCAGATTTTTTACAATACTCCCAGGTAACCTCTCCCAGTGCTTAACTCTCTTTATAGTTTGACATTTTAGCTAATATCTAACCTACATTTTTTTTTTTCTGCAAATTAAGCTGATTATTTCTCGTTCTACCCCCAGTGGATCTGGAGAACAACTGATGGTGTTTTTCTCTGCAACAACCTTTTACATCCTGGAAAACCATTACCCGTCCTCTCTTTCCTAAATTAAACAAACCCAGTTTCATCAGTCTTTTCTCACAGGTCAAGTTTTCTAAACTTTTTCATTGTTCTTGCTCTTCTTTCAACTTTTTCTATTCTTTTAAAAGACTGGCATCCAAAACCAGACACAATCCTTGAAATCCATCTTCTGCTTAGTCTGACATTAACACATTGCAGGAAGTATTCTGAATTTTTTTTTTTTTATATTTTCCATTTTTTCTCCATTGCTATCTCTTCAGTTTGTTGTTCAGCACAAGCCCCAGGTCCTTTTCTGGAATATCCCATTTCAGTAATGAAACTCTGAGGGATTTTAAATGCATTTCTCGGTCGTGATACCACTGAGGTTTGTGAAACGAAGTTGAAATGAAGGTGGAAAAGCTCTACCTGGTGCAACACAAAGGAATGTATGTAATCTTTTTCATTTCAGTAAACTCGCTGTTAAAACGTCTAGGTTTTAGCATCAAAGACCTAATCCTCTTCAGAAATATATATTACAACATAATAAGTATTCTTTAGGGCTTTGGAAATCATCCCTTAATAAAGTCATAGCACAACTTGTAATGTTACAGCCGATGTCAGATGTTAAGAACTCTGCAGTATAAATTAACATACAAAATCTTAGCATACGGATCAGGTTTTCCAGGTAAGTGGAAGGTTTGCTATGGTTAATTTGAAATACAGTTCATGCATTCATACCCTGTTGGCTTGTTAAAACTGGGCTATTTTTTTTTAAATTGAGTATATTTATTATTATTTCACACTTGGCACTTCACTGCTTGTGGACAATTTCTCTCCAAACTTCCTCCACATACATTTTTCTAATGAAAAAGAGTAGGATACAAGTAGATTTTCCTCTTACACTGTGTGTTAAAATTAATTCAGGACAATCCTTTCAGGCATTTCAGATTTGTTCAAGGCTTTTACATATGTTGACTGGTTTTAATTTTGAAAATATTTATAATTCAAGACTCTCATACTATTAAAATAAAGTTAACATGATCTTTTTAATGAATCCAGTGATTGTAATAAGGACCAAAATCATGTTCAGGTCAGATACTTTGTATTAGCTTGGTGTAATAATAAATCCAGTCATGGAATTAAAAGGAAATCATATCTCTTTTATTGCTGTGTTTTATTTTCCACTCATTAATGTAATTATTTTCCAGGTTTTCAGTAGTCCTAAAAGAATTTTAAATGGATTTTTTATAGTTTTGCATTATTAGATATATTCAACTAAAACAGAAACATTTGAGGGGAAAAAATATAAAATTATGACATTTATAGTCTCTGAATAAATAATTGTCAGGGCTCCATTTTTGGTTGAACTGTACAGGATTTTCCTTTAAAATAAAACTAAAAGCAAGACCCCAAAAGTGAAAAAAACACTTTGTGCACTGACTAGCAATTCCTTTTCAAACTGTGAGAGGAGAGCAAGAGAGAGGAGCAATTTTCTCACCCTCCGCAGGGTCTGGAGGGGCTGCACAGAGCCAGGGGCTCACCAGCACCCAGCTCTGGGTGGCTTTGGTCCTCTCACCATAAAGCCTTTCTGCTCCTGTGCCCTTCTTGTACCTATGTACATATGCATATGTGGTAGAGATCATACAGGGGAAACCATCAGTGTATATCTTCTTGAAATGTTTCCATCCGATCAGGATTTATTGCTCATGTTTTTTCAATGAACCATCCCCCCTTTACATTATCCAGCTGGTGCATATCATGTGTTGGCACAACCTGAGATATATTTTCTTTTCCCCTCACAGAGAATAAATATAAAAAGTGGTCTATCTTTTTTCCAAACGTGCTTATTCTTCTTCCTTTTAATTATATTTTTTAAATTCACAGAGGCAATAAACAAATACCAAGGAGACTATACAACTTCAGTAGCTCTGTAGACACAATGATATTTTCACAAAGCATTTTATAATTACTGTAACAGAGGCATGTCTGTCATGATCGGTGTGTATCAGCTCTTGTGAATACTAGAAATGTGGCTGGTAAGATGCAAGTAAGAGCCTTCCAAGTAATGGAGGTAATTTATGCACCCTTATTATGGAAACATTTTCGAGCCATTGTTCGATTTGGGTGTAGTTTGCTTATTTAAGCATAGAATGTCACTCTGTCACTTCACACTTCTCCACCATCCTCTCTGTTGATTACACTTTGTCTGAGACACATGAAACAATTAGTTTTTGATAGAGTTTAAGGTTTATGCATAGGGAAAAAATGGGAAAATTTACACATTAGGAAACACTGCTGTCTCAGCCAAAAAAAAAAAAAAAGAAAGTTGTGAAACCATATGAGAATATTCATCCTGAAAATATTAGTCCTGGGAATTTAGTGAGTATTTAGAGCAAATGCAGCCTCATATCTCTGCTAGCAGTGCAAATAGAGTATCACTGCTCACTCTGTGGTAGGCAGAGTGGTCATTCTAAAGAATTGAGGATATGATGGGGTTTTGTTTGATGGGGTAAGTGCTCGTCCTGGAGACAAAAGGGGCAAGGCAGGAACCTGCCCAGCTGAGCCAGTTGTGCTGAGGTTTTTTTCATACCTAGGATTGCACATAAGGTGCAAAGGGACTGCCAGACTGAAGACTGGGTAAATCTCAAAGGACACTGGCTCTGTCAGCAACCCAAGAGGTGGCCCAGACTAATGCTGGTATAGCAACTCCATAGGAAAGTGAGTTTTGTCAGGATGAACCCTGAAGATGTAAGACACAAACCCCTCTGCCTCCTCAGCCCCATGGCCTCTCTCCATCCACCTTGTCATGCATTGGCCTTTTTGTCCCTTGCACAGCCACAGTAGCTGGTTCACACCCTGGGGAGCTGGCATACAAGAGACACCATGCTAGTAATGACGATGGTGTAAGTACTTGGCTTCCCATCTGCCAGCCCTGCAAACCTCCCAGGAATAGAAGACGCAAGCTCGAGCCTACCCTGCTTCTATTACCTGCCTGCGTTTTTAGGCTGCTCTAATTTGCCAGCACCATGTAAAGTGGGTACTGCACAGCTCACGAAATTAGGGATGCACAGGTGAGTGCATAGCATGTCTAGCAGATTCCTTCCCAGGACAGACTAGCCAGCAGTAATTCCTTGAGAGGTCCAAGGGAGTCTGGAGCATTGGCTGGGAGATAGAGACTAGGATGCAGCCCCTCTGTGTTTGCAGTATCACCTTCCTTTTTCCCCAGGCTACATGATCAGATATAACTATAATTATAGGTATGTTGTCATCTGAGCTGTTTGTCAGGAGAGTTATGTATTAACTATGAATTGCCTGGGCTGCAGCAATTTCAGGCAAGCCTGAATCCTTCTTGCAGTTATCACTCTTACATGTGAGAGGTATTTTTAGCATTTATGATTGCAAAAGTCTCCTGTTTGAGCAAGATCTGAGATAAGATTTTAAGACCCTATTTGTCTAATAGTCTCCCTGGGATGTATTACCACATGCAAAACCATGTGGGATGAGGTTATAAGAAGAGGTCTTTCCAATCAGAAGATGCTCTGGTTTCTGAATGCAGAGCTGTGAACCAAGGCACAGCTATTGCCAGGCAGACGATCATTGATGTCACTATTTAATAAAGTGACAGTTGCCCTTCACATGGGACGAATCCTGCACCTACTGACGTACGGAATGTAACTCCCTCAGCTAGAGTGCTGCAAGAATAGATCCCTGGGGAGCAGTTAACGCCTGTGGGAACCTGAGTGTCCCCTCCAAATCCCAAACTGGA
>VYZS01093634.1:0-11226 GCA_013400695.1 Neodrepanis coruscans | reverse complement strand
AACAGTTGGGGGAACACTGAGCATAGGCCGCTCCAGCTCAAGGAGCGTGTTCAGGACTCAAGATGAACCTGTTGCCAAATGACAGATGTGTGACAGAAGAATAAAAACCATTGTGTGGGTAGTCAGCACAGTGCAGCTGGAATTCAGACCCACCATTTTCATAGAAAATACAAGGCAGATGATAATTCAGAAGAGGGGTCTCAGTTTGTCTTAAGTATTTGGTTTGCTTCTTACTTATTTTGCTTTATTCTGTACCACCTCTATTTTGTGAGTCAGAGAGAAGTACCAAGTGGAAATTCCTTGCTAATCACTCGGTCAGAGCTGGGCTGCAGAGAGTATTACCATGAATCTTCTAAAACACAGAAATGGGCTGAATTAGCCCAGGAGAACTCACCTGGAAGTGAGCTGTTACAAAGTGGGCAGCAAGGTTTGACAGGCAAGGGATGAGACTTAATTAAAGCTAGAGGCAGGAGAAGAGGAAGAAATTAAATGCTATTTGGGAACACATGAAACAGAAATAACTCAAAATATGAAATATTTATTATTTGTAGCTGTGAGGGGTTATTTGGAAATATCTTATTGCTCTTCTTCTGTCCCCAGTGCTTTTTCTAGGAAGGGAGAAAAAGTAGAATACTTCAAAGGATGTGAACCAGTTGTGTGTGTGTGCATGTGTTAATTCATGTACTTCTGGTCTTCTTTCATTCTCGAACTCATTTCAACTCAGTCTTGGATCTTACTCAGGTTGAAAAGCCAAAATGGGACTATGCAATGGGACTATTCTTATTTCAAATGACAGTAAACACATTATTAGGACACTGGATTTGGAGTAAGTCACTGTTCTCCTCCCTTGCTTTGAAAGCCTCCCTGTTTTGGCCAGCAGGAGTGGATGCATTACCATCTCTCCTATAGGAGGTGTGGATACATCTTTATCCCCTCTTCAGGGGTCAGGCTGCTCACATCACAGCTGAGCTGCAATATACTACATCTTTTCAAAGTATTTATGCACATAAGCACTCCTTTGGTTACCACTAAAAAGTAAATCAGCCTACTCCTAGCCTCTCTGAGGTGTCAGGCTTACTGAATTACTGAACTTTCCTGCTCCTTTGAGCATGGTTTCATGGTGCTAGCTAGTCTTTTAAGTATATGGATGTATGGATTCCTTATATTAAGCAATACTCATTGCAGTATCTGGGTTCTTTTGATTGCAACACCAGTATTATCTCTTTAATCGCTGGCACAAAAAAAACCTCTGAAAAAATAAGATCACTCTTGATTGTGTTCCCTTTTCTTTGATGCTAACTTAAATTATTTTATTATTTTCTCCATAACCATGTAAACTACAATTTTTTCTGCATATTTTAAATGAAATATTAAAGCCAGGGTCCAACAAACCCATCATCCATCATAAGATGCAGAGAAACTCATAGAAGTTGACAAAGATGGAATCTTCATCCTAAAAGACACAAGTACTACTGAATACCGAGTACAACCAGTGCTGACTTCAATTCCTGCTGACTGCAGCCAGCCTGGAATTTCACTACCTTACAAAACTCTGCAGAGCTGAGCCCAGTGTAAATTCAAACTCAAACAAGTCATCAAACCGCTGTATAACTTCACACAGTGACACATATGCTAAAGTTTCTATTCTATTAAATACCATAATTATTCATGCCAACCTGCTTATTCATATAAACTAACCCTCCCTTTAAGCTTTCCTTCCCTTGAGGACACTAAACACTCTTATGTGACAGTATCTTTAAGTTAAATAAAGAATTGCAAATGCCTATCTTCCAAAGAAAATGCTGCACAGATCCAGCACAGCGAGGAAACTACTTTAACAGGAGTCTGATAAAAGAGAACAGCTTAAAGCAATGCAGACATAACAAAACAAAAAGGTAGTTGAGAGTCCCCTGTCCCTTCTCAAACATCCTAAAAAATTTAAAGTACACTTAAAAAATGAAAATTCCCTTCATTACTCTCAAGATGAACTAAAACTTTCAGCATTTTAGTATGGGGATACCATGTAAGTAAGGTCTCTAGACAAAGATTTGAGGAATAAGTAGTGCTGTAGGACCTTTCCAAACTGCTCACAGCTTCAGGTAGCAGAAAAGAGAAATTTAAAGTACAATTAAATTATGAAAATAGTCTACAACTTTTTTGTGATGGAGACTGCTATTCCGTTGCCACAGACAGCTGAATCCCTTTATATCCATCAAAATATGTGCACGAGCAGGAGTGCAGAACTAAAAGACACGTCTGCATGCAGGCAGATCTCTGGGCTCAACACTGCTGAGCACAGACCCACTGGGCAGGTGCTCATCCAGGCCACCTTCTGCACCCCAAACCAGACCAAACACAAAGGTACTCCAACCTGAAATTAAGAAAATTGCTACTTACAGATGATCTCAGAGAGGAATTACCCTCACCACCAGTGTCCTCATGCTGTATGGTACAGCTGCCTGTTGTTGTGGCCATCTCAGTGCCTGCCATGAAGGATGTGGGGCAGCTGCTCCTTAGAGAATGGGGACTGCACAGCTGGCAGGGCAGGGCTCAGCCCATAGCAGAAGGTGACAGGTGGAGCAGAGGTCAGACAAGGAAAAAAGTGGAATCCTGAGCAGTGGTCCATGGGACAGGGCTGAGCTAAAGCCCAGCACCCCTGCAGCAAAGCTGAGGAAGAACCAACCTACTATCTGGGGCAAGTGGAACAGAAGCACCTGTGCTGGGGTGTGAACAAAGCCCGGGTGAGGCTGGTCAAGGCCAAGAAGACCTCTGAGTACTGTACAGTCCTGATAACTCCAGCCCTTTTACCTCAGATTTAACACACCAAAACGTTTCCTTCTTCAGCGCAGGGTGAAGAAAATAAGCTGTGTCCTTCCACAGGGGATATTCTGTGACCATCGGATAGCAAGAGACAGAAAGTTTGAACACGTAGTGAGCATCTTGTAGGCAGGCAATGCAATCATGCTCTGCTGTTCAAAACAGAAAATAACTTCACAAGATAAGTAGGAAATTAACTCTGGATTAAGGTAGGCTGTGTATTTAGTTTGCTATGGCATTGCAAAGCAAGTGAACTAAGCTTAGTTAGAAAAAAAACCCACCTTCAGTGCCTGGTCCCTGGCTGCAGCTGGGACAGGTTAGGGGATGATGGGTGTTCCCCTTTGTATTGCTCACTTCCATTGAGCCCACTTGCTGCCTTCATCTGTTCTGTGTTTAAATTAACACAGATAATCCTGACAAAGTATAACTAAGAAATGTGTGACAGCAGATATGACAGACAGTGACCTTTAGTAAGGCAAGTGCATGTTTGTGTGTGTGTAGGAAGCTCCTGAATCTCCTAACTCTGCTCAGCTCACAGGATGGCACAGCTGGCTCTGCCCAGCTGTATCCTATATCACAGCTTGGCTGTTTCCATCTTCCTATGCCAAGTGTCTCTGGTCAGTTATATGCTCACTGGAATATTTCACTGACTGGATCTGTTTATGTACCTACTCATAAATAATCCCCTGAAATACAAATAAACAGTCTTCACAGGAATAAAAAGAAGTAATATAAACCATAACACAAATGCTGGTTTTGTTTTTTCCATATGAAGCACTAGGCCAGCACTGAACAATTAGGGAAACTTTCTGGGAGAACTGTCCATAAAACAGTTCTTTTACCAAGTGTCAATACCACAGCCAAATAAAATCTTTACACATTATATTGATCTGCATCTATCACATCTTGATCAAAGTTTCCTGCCTTCTGCTAAGGTGCTAATGATTTCCCAAGCAAAATCAAACATAGCTACTCAACTGTCTGAACAAGTTAGATGAAGCCACTTTTAATTGCTGACTATGATGCATCTTTTCTTGCATGCTAATTTAAGCCAAGTAAGATGGTGCACACACCTTCAGTGATGAAGCAAGGTATTAGCAGAGGCAGCTGAGGGTAACATTGCAAAAAGTGTCTCATTCATACCCAAGTCTCAATTTTAGGAACTTCCTTTCTGTCTCTGTTCAGATGGACCCATAACAAGAAGTCTTGCTCCACAACTCATTTTTCAAAGCCCAAATAATTAAGAATATCCCAAGGACAGTCACAATATGCTGCAAATAAAAATTCATGCTATTTTTTAATCCAATAACACAATTATTGTTGCTTCTGCATAGTCACATTTTGCTGAGGTCTAAAGCAGATATCTGAGGAAGAAAATCAAAACTTAAAATTTATAGGCTTAAAGTGCCTTCTCAAAACAGCTGTGGCACATGCTTGCCCCAAGATTTCCCAGTGCCTCAGTCCTCAGCAGCATCTCTAGTGATGTGGCTCCATCTTTGCCTTTTTTAAAATTCCATATGGAGAAGCTCATGTTTTCTGTCTGTTCTTGCAATGTGATGAAAGGCAAAAATTAAAGGGAATGGGATTCTTATAGTAACGTATTTGTATTGCTATTGTTAAACTTGTGTCAAGAGCTTAGAACCTTGCCAGAGAAAAATTTGTACTTGGAGGAAATCTGGAGAAAAAGGGCTTGGCCCTGAAGGGAATTTCATAAAATACCAAATTAAGATATGTCAATTGGGTTCTTAAATTACGCAAAGGCAAAGCAAATAACATACATCGGTGGCTCTAAGTGCTCTTTTGTAATCAAATGATTTGTGTTTCAAACCTGAATTTTGACAAGTAATTAATTCCTTCGGCACATTTATTTTTAATGTATTTTTTGCATTTTTAGAAAAAGATAGATTGCATCATAATGTAGTAGAATATAAATTATTGTGGCATGCATTTTTTACTCTGCCTGAAATAATTTTTTTTTTAACACTGTAGAATATATGAGTGCTCTTGGAAATTCTTTCCCCAATTTTACAATTCAAGTTTTGCAAGTTTTATCTCTGACATGTTTGCTTAATATTTGGATGGCAGCCATTGTGTGCACAAATTAGGCCACCTCTTTGAAGTGCCAAGCCCCTTATCCATTACATTTCCCATTGCTTTCAACAACCTTTCAAGCTGGTCCTTCTCTGCACTATGCAGGACAGGGCATTGGGTCACATGTGCATATCAAGGAGTTGAACATCCAACTTGCCACTTGGTTCTCACAAATATTGCTTGTGAACTTACATGCCAGGATTTGAACACATGAAGATTTCCTACAAAACTATAAATTAAATGGTTTTCAACTCCACTGGAAGAGCTTACAAACAGAACTTCTACGAATCTGTCTCAGAAATACTCAGCACAGATTTTAAACAGAGTTGATCAGCAGCTGGTGGCTTCCAGAAACATGGGGAAATCTTTTCCAATGGGCACATACAAGCAGTTATCATCTGGCAGATACTTTTAATTCATTCTTCTCCTTTTCAATTCCATGCCTGAGTCATGATGCTTTTTACCTGCATTGCACAACCAAAAAGTATACACACCACAGCTTTCACAGTGCAGGTGAGTAAGGGATTGGTTACCTGCAAACTGCAAGTTCCATTGCGCAAATCACACTGCAAAGGATATGTGTGGGTTATTGTTCCAATACACACATGTACACTTGGGAAAATTCAAATGCACACTATATTGCAACACTGATTTTTGCTGTGCTGTCACAAGATACTTCCAATGGATTGATGTTGAAGATTGCCTCTGTTCTGTAAGTCCCCATCTGCTGGAGTGAGGGCTGGCCCTGCAGTCTAAGGTAAGCAGGGAACACTTCACAGGGCAAGCACAGTTTTCTCTAAGTGTCCCTTAGTAGCAGAGATGGAGAAGTATGACTCATTATCGGCCAGTTCTGATCAGGATGAAGGACTCTGCCAGGCACAGAAAACATACAGGCACACCTCATCAGTGAGGTGGACATTTATTCAAATTGCACTTGTGAGAAGCCTTTTGCAGAGCCACCATTCTGGTTTTAGGCTCCTCTGTTCCAGGTACAGGTAATCTGTGCTGCGGACAGAAAGAGAGACCATTGCCAAGACAGATGTGTGAATTCCTCAAGGTTCTCATACATGCAGAGATGCAGGATAGGGGCAAAACAAGGCCTAGAACTCTAGAATCATATTTTCTTCAGCTATGTTGCCGTTCTCATTATGACAAGTATGCAAAACTATTTGCGTGAGTCTACCCTCATCAAATTTCTCATCAATGCATAATACTTATTATCAACAGAAGAAACATATCTCTGCCTCAAACAATGAGAACAAGGTATCTTTTTATATACTACAGGCCAAACTATTTTCCTCACTGAAGGGTATAAAAGTTTCCCAGAGAGGAATGAATATGTAGTGTTTTATTTAAAAATTACTTGCTATCCTGTCATATAATCTCAGAGTCTTGAACCTTCATCACCAGAATGAGACTATTTCCCTTCTTTTTTTGATTGTACTGTCGCCAGTGTTGCTACCATGCAAAAGATAAATGTTTGTATTTGCCTTTATGCCATAACACTATTCATCCAGTTGTAACAACAAGAGTATCTACAATCTCCAGGTTTGACTGAATGCAGTAATTGTTCTTCATGTTCACAAGAGGCTTCACGTTTGAGGTTGAGAAATATTTCTACTGTAAACATCAGACCAAGGAGCACAAATTCAGCTTTCATTTCTCTCCATAGTGATCTTTGTGTATAACTTATGACACAAAGGTGAGTCAATATGTAATACAGCAGCAACGAAGTATCTCAATAAAAAGAAATTCCATTTCGTTAATGCTTCAGTTGCCTCTTTAAACAAAAAGATTTACTTCTGTGTCTGTGAATGGCCCGTTCAGCTGTAAGGTACAAGGTATGGGTAAGGCAACACATGAGTGTTGCCCTTATACTGAATTGCCCTGAAGAAGGAGGATCTTGAAATATCTTCTTGATAAACTTACCTAAATAAAAGTGACCAGCAAGACTTCAGTTTCGAAGCTGTGAACTCTCACATGGATGTGGATGTAAGTATTATGAAGTAGAAAGAACAAGAACTAGCATAACTCTGAAACAAACCCTAATATGCCGTGTCCACTTAATGTGGTCGGGTTTTTCTCCCTGTGAAAAGGGGTTTGGTTATTCATCAATTATATGTTACTGTGTGATTATAGGTCACTCCTAAAAATTACAGATGTGCACAATATTTTCCTTTTTATTATAGATATTGTGCATATTAAAACCTCATCAACAACCAGATAGCCAGTTCTTACTATCTTCTCAAGACATTTGTTCTCAAACCCTGATTTCCACTTTGGTAAAGGTACACACGATTCCCAGTTCTACCAGCTCTTACCAGCATACCCATCTCAGTATTGTGTATAATCAAAAGCCACTGGAATTCCACCTGAAAACCTTAAGGTACCTCTTTACCTGACAGGTATTAGGATGCTTTCTTAAAATTATTGGCTTAAAATCATTTTCATGTAGAAGACTCAACAATCCATTTTTCTACTTGTGTGTCAAATTACTGCATTATGTAGTTACAACAATATAAAAGTCTGATTTCCCTTTATCAGTCATAGGTCTAAGTCACAGAAAGATTTTTGCTATTAAAGAGTCTCCCTAGGTACACCACTCTGTCACAGATCTTAACTCAAAATCATTTATTTAACATCTGTTCCACAATCATTTCTCAAAGATTTACTTCCTTTAACCACAACTGGGACATTTGATCCTCCCTTGTTTCAATCTGCAATATCCTTAAAAATAACAGTAAAAGATGTTATGAATACAAAACCAAAGCTGACACCAATAAATTTCAGTGACTCATTTCTCTTGCATTATTCTTGCTTGACTGCTTCTGGGAGGAGATGAACTGTAGAGACACTCAGAGGCAATTTAGTGGTATTACAGAAAGACCCATTCAGTCTGGACTGAAAAGATCCTCTCAAAATTACAGGAAAACTTTTTTTGGGGGGTGTGTGTGGAATTTCTCAAGTAAGAAGCCCAAAATCACTGCTGTAGCTATGTTCAGAGTGGAGCATGGACCACTGCTTCGCACATTGTCTCTTGAAAACAGGCAACCCATAAATACAATCATTCTACCTGGTCACTTCAGACTAAAAATTTGCTTTTCTTTTGCATAGGAGGTTATCTGTAAAATTCTTTTTTTGGGGAAGGGTCAGCTTGCCTCCATAAAACTAATAATACACTAAGAATATGAAGAGATTTTCCAGGTGTTTGAAGTTTTTATGTTAGGCTGTGATGGTATTGCCGTGGGCTTGCCCTCTTTTTTTCCACCTGGAAATTTTGCCTGGGCTGAATGTAAAGACTATGAACATTGTTCCAGGATTTCTGACGATCTAGACACAGCAACAAGTACTGCCAAGCTGATGGACATCCAGGAATGCCAAACAAATGGCTCCTGAACAAGTAGAGATCAACTGTACAGCACAAGCACCCACCAACTGTAGAGGGCATGTGCTGGATTGCAGATTTGCTGAAAATGCATAGACCATCTGTGCTGCACTTGAGAATGTATTTCAGTCCAGGAAATCCTGGACAGAAACAGGACCACCTGAGCTCACTGAAGCCCTCCCTCTCCAACAGCAGGCATGTTTCAGGTTACAGCTGCCTTCCTGTCCATGCCGGACCACATCAGTCCTTGGGAGCCATGGCGACTGCTCTGCCATCCTCTGCAGCAAAGCTCAGGATCCACAGCATGTCCTGCTCTCAACAGCCATGCCAGGCTACGTTTGCAAACAAAGAGATTAAGCTGATATTGTAATTGTTAATATTTTATCAAGGGTCTTGCAATGTTTGTTGTTCTTGTAGTTGAACTTCTGAAGCCAAAGAATGGTGAGAACGGTAACTTCACATTGAATAAAAAAATTTTCACGTTAGAATTCTGCATCTGAGAAATTGTAAATTATCTAATGATCTGACTCCAGGCTATT
Source organism: Neodrepanis coruscans (assembly GCA_013400695.1). Taxonomy (NCBI): domain Eukaryota; kingdom Metazoa; phylum Chordata; class Aves; order Passeriformes; family Philepittidae; genus Neodrepanis; species Neodrepanis coruscans. The sequence goes on along the minus strand of VYZS01093634.1, from coordinate 2,394 downwards.
CCTTCTCCAAACACACAGAATAAAGAGCTTGAAAATGTGACCTTAGAGACTTGAGAAGCATAGGTATATAAAAAGAATCTATAACATTTTGTTCCTTGTTAATAACTTTTAAGACACTCGTAAAACCATCAATAACGTTGAAAGTCCATATCCTGCTGAAAAATTACAATTTTGTGTGGATGAAAGTTTGATTTAAAATTATAATTTTTCTTGGGGGGGGGAAGGAGGGGAGAGAGGGGAGCTGAAATGTTAATAATAATCGATGTGGAAAATATTTCCTAGATGGACTGATAGGAAGTCATCCCAAGTGCTTGTGTTAAGATATTTGTCACAGTGAATTCCTGAGGTCCACTCCCAATAGGCTGGAGGGTCTGTTCTAACTGACTGTCATGTTGCCTCTGCATCAGCCTACCACGCTGCTTCACTTGGAGAGCGGCTTGGGTTGAAGGAGTGTTGTCAGAGATCATGGACCCCAATAAGTTGTGTAAAGTAGCAAAGAGAGAGAGCAGGGGAAAATAAAAAGGGAAAATCTGACATAAAAAAATTGTAACTTACTCGGAAAAAGTAATGGTAGTTTTTGCAGTCCTATAGTTTCATACAAATATTTGTCAGAGATAACAACTATGTTTTCAGTTTTGTTCTTAATAGCAATGTTTGTGAAAAGAGTTGGATTTTTATAAGTGAAATAACTAGAAGGCTAAAAATTTTACGTATGCTAATTTAGGTTAATCTTAAAACCTAGGAACCCAGATTTTCAGAATGTTACAAATCAGAAGAAACTCACTGAAATCAGTGATGACATGTCAACATAAGAAAGGTACAAGTAAATGGAAAATCCATCACAACTGGAGTAAGGAATTAAGCCTCATCCTTCCTCCCTCAACCACAGCACAATCATAGAGCTCCAGCCAAATTAAGGTACTTAAGAAGGAAAATGAGAGTCACTGTATAATGAAAGAGGTCACAGGGGATGCTGTACATCTTGCTGAAATCCTGTTTCATTAATGACAGTCAGGGCAGGTGCTGCAGGAGGGCTCTGCCTTACCCAGCAATTCTGCCCCCATGCAATGCCTACCACAAAGCTGCACTGCTGCATCCCAACAAGAGATCCATATCACTAATATATTATGCTCGGTGTCTGCATACATGAACAGGCAACTTAAAGCTTTTCAACAATCTCAAATGCCATTATGACTTCATGAATCTTCTTTTTAGAGTGACTTAGAGCTTCCTGAGATGTCTAGCCTCCAAGAAGCTGGGCAGACCCAGTGACCCTGTGCTGTCTCCCTCTTGCTGCATTATATATCCCTGAAGTTACTGTGCTATGCTCCTTCACACAAAGAACTTGATGAAAAACACTGTATTCAACCAACTACTGAACAAGCAGACTGTGGTCCTATACACAGCTGTAAACCCATTGCATGGAGCCCTAACTAGCTGTGCCAGAAAAGATTGCAGGATTGGAGGCTGTCACTGTACTTGGAATAAACTATAAATTACCACAAGTTATTTTTGTTGGCTTGGTACCTAAAAGGTCATCACTTTCCTACAGTATCATCTCCTTAAAACTACAGAGACAAAACTGAACTTGGCAAAGAAATCGGGGCAGTGGCTGTGGATGGCTTCCTCCCTGCCCTGGGTTTGCCAGCTGTCCTGCTACAGCATGTCCCCTCTTTCCTGTTCCTGCAGATGCTGTGCCTTTGTCATCAGATCCTGACATGTAAGCTCCCACACCCCAAATGCACCTCATCAACCGTATAGCACTAGACACTCACCAAAGATTTCTCACCCACAGAACCTAGGTGGCCTTCAGAAGAATGAGACAGGAGAGATCTCCATCAAATTCCTTCTCAAACTTCTTTGCTATCACACCCATTCAGAGTGTGACAGCTCCTGGGTAGCTTAGCTGTGCTAAAACCTCTGCTTTTTGTTCTGACCCTTAGTGCTGTTGCCATATTCCTGTTTTCCTGGCTCACAGGACTGACCTGTCTATCAGCATATGCTCCTACAGCACCAAGCACCAACGATGTTCTTCAGCCCAGTGAAACACCTGAGTCTGTAACTACAGCTCCTCAACACTAGACTGCTGCACATAAGACATGACTTGTCTCTGCTCACTAAATATCATTCCTTTATTTTAAGAAAATTATCTTCATTTGAGGACATTCGTACTTAGAAGTATACAAAGTTGGAATATTTCTCAAATAATTAAGTATCACATTGGATCCCCACAAAAATACAGATATACTCACGTTTTGACTTCATGTAATCATCCTTTTTTTGCTGGCAATGAGTTGTTTTAAATATTTGTCAGCACTGGCAGCAATACCTCTTGTTTACTTCGAGAGCAACTACTCACAGCTATATTTCCCACTGACTATCCCTAGCAAGTGG
>VYZS01093632.1:10279-30646 GCA_013400695.1 Neodrepanis coruscans | reverse complement strand
GTCTAGGAACAAATACTTTTACAAGTATTCATGGCCTTTAATCTTTTGCAAATTATGGTTCTGAAAGTTGGCGTGCAACACCAGCTTATTTGCAGGTTTTTATGGGCTATTTGACTTCAAAAGCAAAAGGCAGATTTAGGTCAGATGACAATTTATCATATCCTTCATTTGAAACTTCATACAAAAAAGTCATCCAGGAGAGGAAAACCCAGTCAAAAGAAACTTTATTTTGGAATCCAGCTGTCTAATAAACAAGTTGCAGATGGCAAAGCAGATGATACCTTCACACTTAAGGAATCCAGAAGTAGTTGCTCCCCTTATCCATCAGGTGTTTCAGACTTGCATTGAACCCTGAAATCAGGGAGAGCTGTTACTTTTAAATCATGTCCCTGTTCATGCAAAAACATTTGCAGTCTCCACTGGAGCCCAACTATCTCAAGAAAAGAGAACAGCTGAGTGTGAGCCTTAGAAAAACAGACACTGCTGCAGTTCTTCTGATAACAAAAAGACAGTGCAGAAAGCAATTAGGGCTTTTCATTTGAGCTCCTGATTCCCTCAATGTTGCAAGAAGTGCTTTCAATTCCTGAGTGACTTAAATATTAGAAATCTATTTCCAATTAAAAACTGAAACTGGAGAAAATATCTATTATGCAAAATGCAACCAGATAGGCCCAAGAAGAAATGTCAGTATTTTCCAGAAACCACAGAAAACAATTCATAGGCTTTATAGCTTTATATATTAGGATCCAAATCCCACTTTACTTTATCATAGTGTATTCAGGCAACACCACTGGAATGCAAAACACTGAAATATTTCCTTGGCTCAAAAACATCTATGCTCAAGACTCAGCTTACCCATAAACTTCTGAAATTTTCAAGGAATGTCAACATTTTGTTTCAATCACATGTGGCAGGAATCTCATCACAGCTTCATTTTCCTGATAGCAAATTTTTGGGCAGAGTTTGGGGATGGCTATAGCATAAAGATGGACAATTAAAACAGTCATCAGTTTCCCATGCAAAACAGCAGAAAAAAGGTCAAATATTCTTTTTCATTTTACTCCTAACATACTTTTTCCTTTTAAGGTTCCATCAAATTATAGGAATCTTAATTCTCTTAAAATAAAATACAGCCAGTCAGGGACTCTACATTCCATGGCTGAAGAGATCAGCTGGAAATCTGTGCTGTATAGGCCGGAAAGAAAGTAGGATGATACAGAGAAAAATTTAAAAAAATCTAAGTACCTGTAGGTGCTGCTGTCTAGGACACCAGTAGGAATTGTTTTCTGCTGATTGTGTTTATAGAAGTCACCCATTAGTAACTTAAACTCTTGAAGTTATGAATAATATTTCTGTAGAGTCTTAAAGAGCTAATGGTACTTTTGGCCAAAGGATTATGTAATATTTTATAGGGAACATAACACAAATAAAAATAAATAACACCCTTCGTGTCTTGCATTACTAAAAGCTACAGGGATTCACACGGTACTTTTCAAAGTAACAGAGCAGGACTGATGCTCAGAGCTCCACCAGAAACATTTATATGCAAAACACTGCTTTTTCCAATCATGAATTTCTTTTGAGATTCATTATTGCCCTATAGTACTTTTGTCTGAAAAGAGACTCTGGGGAGATGACACTTTCTTTGGTTAGCATTGTTGCAGCTGACAGACTGCATAAAAGGCAAACTGCTTTTTCTCCAGCTCTCAGCCTGAGCCAATCAAATGCAGAAATTCTCAGTCTCATCTCATCCTGAATTCTGGATTTTGAAGTTTACAGAATAATTGTAGCTTTCCAGCACAGAATCATTTTGTCACATAGCCCAATCTAGCTCACATAAATGCTACTGGTGCTCTAAATACCATTAGTAAAAAAACCTTGATCTTTGCATTGTAGACATGTCAGCCTGATTAAAAATTATTGCATATTGTTTGCATTAATGCACATTTCATTATGAAGAAAAATGATCCCTGAAGGCACCCTACACTTACCTTCCTATCAAAAAATAATTTCTACTTGGAAATGTGGGGTTTTTTCTTCTCTCTTTAGCTGGTATTATAGGCCCCTGCCTGGATTTCTGGGCCCTACTGTGTTAAACACATACAAAAAGCCAGTCTCTGTACTGAAGAGCTTACAGAATCTTTCATTTTATTTTTAGACAACTGAATAGAGTGCCTGGAAAGTACAAGTGAACATCATGATAAGCACTGTTTAATCACTGTAAAGTCTTTATATATATCAAAGCAAATGACAGTTTCTAAAAGGATGGACTTGAAGAGTGACCTCCAGGGACAGTTAGAGGCAGCTTCTCCTAAACACAGGGAAAGGTAAAACAAAAGAGGCTTGTTAGAAAGCTTGATAAATAAACTACTAAGACACATGGAGTGCTCATTTGTAGTTCAGAACAAAAACTAAAAGCAAATGAGGCAACAAAGGCAGAGCAGACCATAGCTGAGCAGCTGAAGTAACTCCAAGATCCTGTCACTAGTGCACTTAAGGGGCAACCAGGAGAACCATGCAGGGTGGACCCCTCAAGAACCAAGCAAATGACCTTGGCAGCAGAGATCTCCATTGGTGCCAGCTGCAGAAAACTGGATTTAAAGTTCATAGAGGAGGGTTTTTTTCTCAGAGTGAGGGGGAAGTCTGGAATTTGGAAAGACTTTTTGGTGGTGCTGTTTCTGATTCTGTTTAATCCAAAATACTGTGGCAAGTTATTAAGGGCAACAGCATTTAACATCACCCAAGGGTTCAACACTTAGAAAAACATCAGGTACTTATTTCATTAACAGTGGCACTTCAAGCTACACATATATTGTCTCTTCAGCCCTGTGTCATCAGGTATTTTAAAAGCCCCATGAAGACACCTAGAAGATACAGCTCCATGAAAGTCAACCAGAAAGACACTTCATCATATACTGAGACAGAAGAAAAGCCAGAGTTGAACAGGCAGTGCAATCTGGCCCAAGTCCGCAAATAACAGAGACACCTGAGCTGGCATCAATTCAAGCCAGTGCAGGCACATGGTTGGCTCAGCCCCGGATGGACACAAAGAATCTGAGTTAACACAGCCCCTGGGTAAGGAACAACCTCTGCCCCTCTGCAGGCTCCACCACCTCCACTGCCTGCTCAGCACTCCTGAACTGCACTCCACTGCTCTGTCATGCACCAACAACCAGCCATGGGCACCAGGAACTGCAGCCATCTGTTTCCCTTTTCCAGGCCCCCACTGAAAACATTTGACATCAGCACTGTCTCCATAGCACCTAGAAAACTTCAGTGATTTTTTTTTTTCCAGTTTTAAAGCAAACCAGAGCAGAAAACTGGACAAATTTAAATGCAAGATGACATTTAATAATTTAATAAACTACTGCAGATGGCAAGAAGTGTGCCAGTGGACTATGTGCAAGTCCATTTTTCATCTCTTCACAGAAATTTTGACTCGGACACCAAGAACCTGTACCTGGAAGGATTGTTTTGCAGTTCCTCCCACCTGCTCTGTGCAGGTATCCTTCACACTGACACTTGGCACCTCAAGCAGCCCTGCACAGTCAACTGAAGCAAGGAACTGACACAGCTAAAAATTGTGTGTAGCAGCACTGATTTGCACAGGTCTGCATCCCCAAAGTACCACACTGTACCACAGAACACCACACTGCAGCTGGCAACTTTAGAATCTTTATGTGACTATTTGCAAATAAACTGGTAAAAGGGCAAAAAGTGTCTAAATGAAACTCACTGTTACCTGCTATTCTGCCAGTCTTACTTATTCATATTCCACTGGATCCCTTCTTCTGTCAGAAGTACCTCTGAGAAGAACATAGTTTTTGCCTCAGCTTCTTCTTAGATTCCACTTTTTGCTGCACCAAAAGGAGTTATTTCCTTGCTGCTCAGGTTTATTCCATTTTCTCTGGCCACCAGTCTTCTGTGGGTCTGTTTTTATTTCAGAATGAAAATACTCATCTGTTTGAAGCAGAATTAAATTATTCAACACAGTGTAACTTGTATGGACTCTGCCTCCTACTGACAGTTATTACCCTGCTGCCTTCTCAATAGTTCAGTTTGCTGCAGCATATTGAGAACAGTCTCAGTAAAGTGATCCTAGAGCAGGCAGCAGCTCCTCTAAAAGTGTGTCCTGAAAGGTCCCATAACAGTCAGTCTCACAAAATTCTACTCACACAACAGAAAGAACATTTTGGAAAGGCAGACAAAGTGAGTTTCTAATATCCTAAACCACAGAATACAATTTAATTGATTAAATAGCAAATATTTACTTTGCTAATGAGTATTTGTGTTTTCTAGAGCACATTTGATGCCAAATATTTTATTTTCAAAACTGAAAGCACATTAAGCCCTAAAGCAGAAAATATGCTTCCATGTTAGATTTTTTCAACTGTAGCTTAGATATTATTCTCACAAACTCAAACATGAAGATTCCAAACTGCTTGACCTTGTTTCAGTACAAATGCTATGCAGCACATGGGGCTACAGAAATTGTAGATATCTGGATCCAAGGTAAATCCCCGTGACATACAGTGATGCTCAGCATTAGCACTTCCTGGGGACTCTTTCAAAGCAGCCACTTATGAAAAATGGTCTTTTGAAAGATAGTGTAGGGAATTTTTTTCCCCTTTTTCCTCATTTAAAAATCTTGCTACACTGCCCTGGGTGTGTACCCTTCATTACTAGGTCACTTCTTACCTTCATGCTTGTAATTGGAGAGTAATGATGCCATAATGGGCTCACAATGTCAGGGAGGTGCAAGCTGAATCAAATTCAGTGTATTAGCATCACCAAATTAAATTTGCACTTGCAGAAGGACATTCAAGGGATAAAGATGTAAACCACAACTATGTTAATCCCCCACAACCCAAAAGTGTGACAAAGGAAGCTGAGTCTAATGATAAGCACATCAAATATTCTTTGTCCAAAATAAGGCTTGTGACTGCTGTGAGATTTCTTTAGCTTCTGGGTGTTTTTACAAATAATTTAGTATCTTCAGCCTTTGTGATGAAACAAGTTTTATGAAACATACCCTTCCCAACCTCGTGTATTCACACTGTGACTGCTGTGTACATGCCATGAAAGACAGAGGAAGTGCAGGGACCCAAATCATGGGAAAAGGGTTCTCTGAACTACAGAGAGAGCATTGGCTCTGCCTTGCAACTTCAGTGTTCAAGTTCTGCACTTAAAAACCATGAAACATTAGCAACTACTACACAAAACTGATATTGATAATCAGAGTGTGTACATCACACTGACTTCAGAACACACATTGCATGTGTTTAGGAGTCTGTACATATGGAAGAATAGGGGGATAAACTGCAGAACTCTGTGCCCACAGCTAACAGTGAACACAAGAATACTTCTCAAAGCCTAATCAAAATCTTTCATATTAAACTTACTTGCACTTAACACCGACAAAGCAGAATAATGTCATATTATCATAGCTAAGCAGCAAGTGAAACACAACCTCCATCAGCCACAGACAGGCTCTGAAGGAGCTGCACCTGGAGCTCCCAGAGCAGGGACTGTGCCTATGGGCAGTTCTCTCCAGGCACCCGTTTTCAATCTCTACAATCACTGTACTATTTTAACTTACTAATTTTTTTAAAGCCTGGAATTTTCTCCAGCTAACACTGACAAGGTAAAAACACACGATATCCTAAGTCTCCAGTTCAGTTTTATGACGGGCCTGTGAAGCAGATACCTCTACAACAATTCATCTCTTTTCCCTTATCACATTTATGTGAATGTCTCTGGATCTTACTGCTCTCAGTCACTGACTTAACTGTAAGCATTTCCAGTTTATTTTCATTTATCAAAGATTCCCTCAGCTCTAAGTGCAACAGCAGCACAGAGACAGATATCCCACGCTTTCTACATGGAAATCACAGTATTATTGTTTGCTTATCCTAGATTGCCTCAAGTCTTTATTTCAACTGTGCAAGCACTGCACGAAGAAGCACAGAGCATGCAAAAATATAGCTCGTTTTGATTTTTGTCTTTCTTTTTCCCCTCAAAACTCCATAGAAAGTTATTTGTTTTTTCTTCAGTTTTTGCTTCACTTGCAACAATTAATAATTTATTTTTCAGACAGTGATTTTTAAGGACCAAAGACAAGGCCAAAACATTGCACAAATGGACACTAAATTAATTTTAAATCAAAGGCATTATTAAAAAGCAGGACAAAAAAATCTTCTGCAGTGCCAGAATCTGCAATATCACATAACTAGCTAGGAAGACTCCATGAATCAATATCACCAGCCTGTAACAGCTCTGCCAGTATAAAGGATGGCTGACAGACATTTTAAGTTTCTCTACAACACAAAACATTCATTTTGTTTGTACTGCAACTACCTTAACACAGGACTCAACACTACTAAATCCAAGTCAGCAGGAATTGCACCATTATTACAGCGAGAGAATCAAAATGTTTATCCCAAGCTCTAGGTCAGAAGGCACAAAAGCTTATACTTCAAATAAAGACATCCAGAACAGAGCAAAACAATATTGCAAATCAAAAGTGTAGCAAAACAATCATTCTTTGGGCTGTAAAGTCCTAGAAAATTATTTGCCTGCACATCCCAGAGGGCTCAACCCTGTTTTCTCTTACTCTGTGCTGGGTGGCAGTTTTGGGGAACTGAACTGGGTCAGGGTTGCCATACAGAGGTTTGGGGTTTTTTTGAAGTGCTATTACTGCCTTCACAGCATTCTAAGAATGTCATGCTTAGCTACAGAGAGCAGATTTTCAACAGATCAGTTCAGTTAGGCACAAAATCAAAATGGACAAATCTTCACAAGAGCTCAGAACAGTCAGTACTAACCTCTTTTGAAAACCTGCCCCAATTATAGATGCCATGTACTGGAAAACGTGGCTCCAAGCTCTTAAAAATCCATTTCCATATACTCAAAACCAACACTGCAGTCACTAAAGGGACTCCTGACTCTTTTTCTACAAAGACGAACAAGTCAAGAGGCAACTTAGTACCGAGTAAATCTACTGAATAAATCTACTTCAAATGACAAAGCTGACTACTACTACATTTTCTGGCACCTGTCCATTTTTGGGTGGGCCCCTTTTTTATTTATATATTTCTGAGCCAGAACTGAGCACTTTTTCCTCTTGCCTTTTCCTCACTGATGTCAGCCTGAAGTGTTGCTACAAACAGCAGAAAAGAGAGAAAACAACGACCTGGCCTGAAAGAAAATGTAGCAATCCCTCACATCTTTCTTTTCCTGCAACCAAATCATGTTCAATGTATGTAAATTAACTGAGTTTACATACCATGGGAAAAAAAAACAAACAAAAAACAACCCCAAAACCAGAATCTTCATTCAACTGTAAATTTACAGAATTGTGAAACAGAATAAAATCATTTGCTATTTAAGTGAGCCAGGATAGTATAACTTGACTTTACATACTTTGGAAATCATTTCCTACAAGAAACTGTTGTGCAAAATGATATTAAATTATACATTCTGAAGCTTTCATCACTTTGAACTTTAATATAAAATATGAAATAACAAGGCCAAAATTCTGCCTTCAGTACAATTTTTTGTCCTAAAAACATGAATAAAAGTTGTTCTGTAATTGGAGTCACTGTGAGGATATTTGATTTTAGCAGTACAGTAGTTGTTTACACTTCTGTGTTCAAATGTAAAACTGAAATGACACTTCCAGCCAGTTCATACATTTATTACACAAGAAAGTCAGCTTCCATTAGTTTCCTGAACTTTCACATAGAAAAAGTAGAATCATCACATTTTTTGCTGTGGTCAGAGCTAAACTGAGAAGTCTCCAAGCATCTGTTAAGGAACTCGTGCCTTTAAAACATGAGCACTCCACCCAACATAGAACTGCTTGGCTTTTTACTTCTACCACCTGCCCTGGTAATTTAAACATGTTATTATCTTAACACAAACGACTCTTACTTCAGCTACAAATACAGACTTATTGAAGAGGCAGCGTTAATTAATTAGTTTATCTAAACATTCTTATGAGAAAACAAAAACATCAGGGACTTAATGTAAAAAACCTTCTAATGCCCTGGTGCACAATTACATTATTCATTAGCAAGTGACTTCGAGTGGGTGTAATTTAATGTTTCCTTCCTGTCCCTTGAGCAAACACAAGGGAGAACAGTTAATCAATTTGATCCCAAGATCCTACAGCCCAAATAAAGTCTGGCGGAGGCTCACACAAGAGTCATTCCAGGCTCCCTCCGGGATCAGGAGCGCTTATCCAACTCACAGCTTCACCCACCTAAGCGGGAGGACGGCAGCTCCATGTGCTTCCTGTGCCTTCAGCATTTCCCAGACAACTCAAAGGAAAGGAATCGTGCCCTAAGACTTACTTATCACCTCGTGCTGCCTTTGCCTAACCCGGTGTTTTGTGCGCTGGTCCCTCGCGGGAAGCCCCGAAATTGGGCACATGCCCCGATCGCACCGAGGCTGCTCTGACTGTGGGCACAGCCTGGGGGAGGATCTGCACGCTGCCAACAACAAAAAACAACAGCCAAAGCCTATTAGAACAACGCTTATTTAGTAGCTAATTACTTAATGAAACATATGATTACCTAATAGAGATACTGCCGCTGAAACATCTTCTTGCTTCGTGCTGCCCAATTCCCAACGCCGGAGAAAGCGAACCGAGCGCTTTGAAAGCAGAAACCCCGCTCTGAGGAGCGAGAGCTTCACAAGGGGGGAAACCCCCACTCGAGGAGCGACCCGCGACACTGGCACCGGCCGCGCCTCCCGCTCACCGGCCCCTCTGCGCTGCCGCAACTCCTGAGCTCCCCCTGCCTTTTTTGCTCCCCTCCCGTCTCTTTCTCCCCTCCCGCTGCAGGGATGAAGCCGCGATTCCCGGTCCGCAGCCGATCCCGGACCCCGCTCTGGGTGCCGGGGCTTCGCGCGCGCCCTCGGAGCCGATATAGGCGCGCGCGCGCGCGCCCCCCCCCACACCCCATCACGGGCACGTGCGGCCGCGCGGGTCCCGCTTTTCCCGCCGCGCGCGCCCTGATTGGCTGCCCGGCGGCGGGGGCGGGGCCGAGGCGTGAGGGGACGGGACCGGCCCCGTCAGGGCTCCCCCCGCCCCCGGGAGCGGACACGGCGTGGAGGGGGGTGTTCCATACAGAAATATCTGGGACACAATTATCTGTGATACAGTATCTGTGACACCATATCTGTGCGTTGTTCTCCTCGAATATATATGTATATCTGTTTGGGGATGTCCTGTGTCGGCTTGAGAAGCACAGTGCCCGCGGTGCCCTCTGGAGGGGCAGCCCCGCTTTTCCCCTCGCCTGCGCAACAAATTTCCAACAACGCGGTTTTTAAATCGGGGGGAAGCTGCCTTAGCTGGGTGTGATTGATAAGCTCTGTCATCTTTATCGGTGCCGAATTGCCCGGCTGACTGCCTGGCTATTTGGCCTCTTCCAGCAGCTCCTGAAGTGGGGAGTGACCAAAGGGGACCAAGGATGGAGCGGGACGGGTCAGGGGGGCAGCGCTGGGTCTCCCATGGGATGTCCCAGTTACCTGTTGCCTTCTGACATTTTTGTTACCTGGCAGCCCCTTTTCCGCAGCAATGGTTTTCCTGCCTCCTGATAGAACTGGCAGGCAACAAAAATCTAGGGAAGGGAAACTTGGTCCTCGATAAGACGGTAAATACCGTAAAACTTTGTTTTAATTTGTGATGTATCTGCAGCCAGTTAGCAGGGCCTGGGGGAATGGGAGGGGGGTTGAGCTCTAGCACTCTCTGGGAGCCTGCTCTCATCTAATGGAAAAGGCTTCCAATCGATAGACTGGTTCTCTGTAGTTTTCAGAGAGATTGGTTTCATCCCAGACTTGCACTACCTGCCTCCCCGAAGGACCTTAATAGTAGATTTAGGTCATCTTGCTGAAGGTGCCTCTTAAACTGTTCGGGATTTTTTCTCTGAACTGTAAACATATTAATTTTTTTGTCAATTTCACGGGCTTATTTTTGTCATTCCGATGATGAGATTTACATTCATTATGACATTACTGGTTTGTTTACATCTATTTTGTGTACCCAAATGTCTGAAATGGGTACTTCTTAATTATGTTGGCCTTTTGCATTAATGTGTGATCTATAATGTTCTGGAGCCATCCCATACTGCTTATTTGATTAGCTTGCCTGGCTTGTATATTAAAAATCTTTCTGCATCTTGGAAAGTAATCTAATTTTCCAAATACCAGAAAGATAATCTTATTCTGTAAGAAATTTGACATGATTTTTAGTATTCTACTTGTTCCTGCCATAGCCACTTTCCTTCTGCAGTAGTGGTAAAAGACTCATCAGTGCCTAAAGAATTCCAAGGAAAGCTTCTGCAATGAGCTGTTGTACTTGAATGGTACAGCTTAAACACTTATTATACAGCACATGCTTAATGAAATCAGCATGTACTGAAGTGTGTCTGTATAGTAATGCTAAATACAGAAACACCATCACACAGCTCAAAAGAAGGATGCAGTTCTCCTCTTGTTCTCAGGGACTGGCAGCAGTAGTGGCCTGGAAAGGCAAGAGAAAGGAACTTGGCTAACAGAAAGTCAATATAGAAACTCTCTTTTTAATTTAGGTGCTTATTTTGAGTATTGTTCTACACCTCCTTTTTGTCAGAACTATTTCTTCTTATGAGGGTATTGAAATTTGAGATCAAGTTTCATGAGACCTCATGACACCTCCCTGTGCCTGAAAAACTTTTCCGTTCTCAAACCTGTGCTTCCTACACCCATCCCCCTCCATTTAAGTCACTCTATTTCCAACAATGTGTTATGGCCAGATTTTGGGAGATTTTTTTTTTTTTGTCATTGTAAAGAGAATTGGATTGTACTAAAAATATTTGAAAGTACACAGAGACTTGAATGCAAATATTTAAAGGGACTCAAGGTGCAGGTGTTGGAGTTGACTGTTATGAATATCTGGAATCTTCCTGAGAGTAAATCTGTAGCTATGAGAAATGCAGACTTTGTGGAAACTTTTCTTCTTAGTAGGCCATTTAAATTGGGGAGAAGAGATGAGTGATGTCAGTTCTTACTTTCTGACACTGTTTTTCATATTGAGTACCTTTTTGCAAATATATTCTAGGTGATAGATTTATCTTTCCAGTGTTTATGTCTGTTGAGCATTTTCTGTAAAATCATTTTTCCTTATTTGTATAACTTCACTTCTCTGTACTGTTTTTCAGGTAATGCCTGGCCTCTTCATCATTCCATTATCTGTTTGCTCCTGCTCCTGCTGCTGAACTGTCAGGCCTGGGTTTCCCACATTGTCTGCAGGTCAGACATTACCCACATTTTTGTAGAAATTGTTGAAATTGCGCGATTCCACTCCCCTCACTTACGTGCTTGGCACTGGCTCCTTCATGGGTAGAACTGTTGTTTTTCCTCTCTACTTAATGTTCCAGCTCTTGCAGTGTCAGTTCCTTCACCAGCCATCTGTCTTGCTGGCTCACTCCTTATCTTAACAGCTCTCCTTCTCAGACTACATGGAAGTCCTAGTGAATATGCCATCAGCTGTTAATTTTTTATTCAGAAGCTTTTAAAACAATTGTTGCTGCCCACAAACACCATATATTTCAATCCTCTCTATTCAGTCCTTGGCACTTAAAGGTTGCTTTCTTCAGCCTCCCTCTTTTTCCAGTTTCCTTTGCAACTCGTTTGTCTATCACTTCATTTCTTTTCCTGAAATTTTTAGAGTCATTTTCTTCAATTTGACAACCTTGTTTACCCCCAAATTCTACCTGGGAATTGCAGGTCTAAATGCAAGGCGGGACTAATTTAGCTCTGTTTGTTGTTTCACAGTAACTCTACAATCACTAAAAGAAACATCTAAGTACTTTCAGATATTACGTAAGTCAAGTAGTAGCTCCTGAGAAGTGTGAGATTGATACCTTTTGTCAACAAACTAGATAATAACTTCTCTGTGGCTGCACCAGTGTTACAGATGGGATAGATTGTCTTGTAGCTCAGGGGCTGGTATGTTGTGAAACAATCTAGCAATCTTTTTGATGAAAAGTTCTATTTGCTTGTAAGCCAGTCAGGCCTGGATGCAAAATTGCTTTATGAAGTCCCAGGAGTATAGTATTCCTTATTATAGTAGCAGTTTGTTTTATTTTTGTACTCTATACCTGCTTTATAATCTTCCAATAGCTAAGATTGTTAGGTAGTTTTGAGACCTTTGTAAACCTCTACTTGGGTTTAGTGCAATTTACAGTTGTAGAAATGAATCACAGAGATAATAATTTCAATAGAGATGTACCAGACTTTTTTAATGTATATTGATAACACACAGACCCTCTGCTCCTTTCCTGGACAAATTCAAATACTGTTTATTGCTAGTGCCAATTAGTCAGCCATGCATCTGCAGCTGGCAGCTGTCCTCATGGAGAAGGCCCCAGAAGATTAAAACTCCTGGGATGCTGATTTGCATGTTAGATGTCACTGTTTGTCATCTTCTAGATATCTTCTATACTTGTTGTTTCTTAATGATAACAAGAACTGAGTATGCTTACAGCAGCAACTCATAATTAGTAAGCTGGATTTTCTTTCCCCACTGTACTTATGACCTCCAGGATAAATTTAGACCTGTCATGTAATGCCTCTAGTGAGGGACTATCCATCTCAGGAAGGTTTGTTTGGAACTGAACCATTGCCACTGAAGCAGGTCTTCTCCCATTGTGATGCTCTTATGCTTATAATAGTTTAATCTGTTCTGGGCTAGAAAGCTAAAACTGTATTACTATATTAGTAACAGGCTTTATACCAGTATTCCAGTGGTACAGAAAAGTCTTATTAGAAGTTCCAGTGTCTTTTTGGTATTTTTGTGCAGTTTTTGTGCACAGAAAGTGAAAACAGTAAGTAAGACAGCAGCAGGGAAGAGAGTGAGAGTATAAATTAATTTCTTTTCTGTCTTTCTCTCAGACAAGGCAACTTCCTAATTCCAAGATGTGATTTCCAACAGGAAGGTGGTGTAGGGCTGGTTTTTGAGATGGCAGAAGTTGTATCCAAAACCTTATTGTGTGAGGTACTCAGGTGTGGTCATGACAAGCCCTATGATTAAGCATAACCATGAAAGGCAAACAAATTTGAAAATGTCTGAAGTCTGGAGCCGGGAACTGGTAACTAATATGCTTTTTCTCTGACTAGGTACAGCAGAAATCTTATGCTGGGAAGGGCAAGTAGCCAAATCCAAGAAAGCTGGAGGCACAAAGTGGTGAGCTACAACTTATCTTCCCTGCCAGTTACTAGGATATACTCTGTAGTCTGAGTTTAAACTAAGCATTTTCTCATTAATATTAAGGAATGTCATCCTTGTTAGGGAACATGCTGTCTATGTTGATTTACTGTGCTGGAAATAACATGTAAACTTGCTTCAGAAGAATAAAATGATTCACCAGAATGTGATTGGAAGGATATTTTAAGAGAGACAAAATCTACTTACATGCTGGGCTAGAAGGAACTAGCTGCTACTTAGAATGCTATTAACTAAAAGGAATCTCAATTAATTCCCTCTGAAAAAAAAAAATGTTAGGCCTCATAAGATTTCAAGTTTTGTGCTTTAAACAATCTCAGTTACCAAAGAGAATTCCTGGTAACAAACCAGTTTTAGTTAAGGAAGTGTGAAGCAAAAAAACCTCAATTTTTGCATTAGGCTAATAAAATCTTCCCATCATGGGAAATGCAGAGGCTTTAGCTTCATCATAATTTTTACATTGTATTCTAATTAAATGGATTTATATTTTATCAAAACTGCCTAAGTCACACTTCCAGCTGGCAAGACATGCTCATTGCAACATCCTGAAGTACTGGGAACATCACTGTGTGGAGGTTATTAATCTTTCCATACTTTCTAAAACAAGGCATGCTGTCCCATTTGCTTCAATAAGGAGTTAGATTAAGTGACTTTTCATATTCTGTAAAAATGGCTGATATGATACAACTCCTGTTCTGGCACAGACATAAGGACTGTGTGTAGGAAAGTTCTGAATGGAGAAATCTGGAGCTGGGCCTTGTCGTGTTGTCACAAGTAGCTCTTCAGAGGCAGATTATGAAATTAGAGTTGTAGTCTCTGCTTGACATCGAGTTAATGTGCAGCCATTCCAGGGCTGAAGCTGTTTACTGGTTCTTCCGTCTGTCAGAATTTTCCTAGATTTTATGAGAAAGAAGTACCTACATTTGAAACTGGGATTGCATAGAGGAGTTTTCTTTGTGGGTGTGTTATGGAACCCCTTGAAGAACTGTAGAGTTGGCAGACCACCAGGAAGGTGGTGAATGAGTGTAATGGTTTTTAAAAAGTTGCAAATATCTACTTTAGCCACTGTTATTGGAAAGTTAGCAGTTTAACAAGGAAGTTGAAATTACAAGCTCTTAAAATCCTTTATATCCAAGATATGCCCATCTGTTTACAAGAATATACAATTGGAATTAGGATTACCAGTCTGTGGTAGCCAACTTCTTGTACTTCATTTCCATTGTACATTGTTCTTTCAAAGGAATGCTTATCCCTTGTCCCTTATCCAGCTGATACCCTGGCAGTAACTCCAGGAATTTACATAATTGCACTTTAACAGGACAAGCTTTTTTCAGTCTTTTTCTACCTGTGGTGTGGGAGTAAGAAAAGTTTCTCCAGGACTAGAAACAATGAAAAGCTGTTTTTAGACTATAGAGTCATCTTTGCTTCTGCACTGTCTTGCCATGTTTGAAGGGTAACAACACTTAAAGCTCTATAGAGCTCTGTCATGAAAAAGAGATGGTGCATCCTCTGTGATTACAGGAATCCCCATCTCCTGTGTGTCAGCAGGATGTGTATCCACATGCTCAGGAATTAATTATGGGCACTGATTGTCAGGGTATCTTCTTCCCTCTCTTTCTCTCTCAAAGAGCCACTAATGGGTTTTATCCTTTTCTCTCACTCATGGGGACAAGAGAACACAAACTTCTCTCTGTCCTCTGAGTAGATCTGCTAACATATCCCAGTCCACAAAGAAACAATAAAGTTAATAAGATTCTTATCTTTCTTTATTTGTCTCTGGCAGCTCTTTAGCTTGGATAGGAGATTCCTGTCTATATTGTGTTTTCTAGACTTTCCCTGTCTTTTCCTTTTGCTGGTAGGGTCCTGAATGGAGTTCAACTTTGAGCTGGATGAAGGATTTCTATAGGAAAAGCTATTAAACTCTGATCTCTCATCTGTATGACAGGACTGATTTCACAGAAGTAACTGTAATGAAGGAGTCAGGAGTTTTTCTCCAGTCTGTGATGTTCGAAGTGTTTTAGGACACATTCACTATTCTGATGGAATTTCACTTGTCATTTCTCACTGAGACAGAATTTCTCATTGTTTTCAGTATCAATGACAGTTCTGCTTAGCAATATGGGAGTATAGAAAGCTACACCCCCTCAACAAATAGCTGCTTATTTTCCTTAAATAATATTATCTCTTCCCAGAAAGGGTTAAACTCTGCTTTTTTTTTTTTTTTTTTTTTTTTTTTTTTTTTTTTTTTTCCACCCAGTAGCTGCTTAGTAAAGAAAGGAAACAAAGTTGCACAGCTTCCTGAAGCAAGTGATCTTCAATTTTTCTGTTAGGCTTTTGTGGTTACCCTGAAGGAGTCTATGGATTTTCCCCCTTTTTCCAATATGGCTGAATCAATGTTTTGAGTACGTGAAGGGAATAAAGTGACTACTTAACTCCTCCTTTGGCAGAGAGGAGATTAAAGCACAACATCCTGCTTAACAGTGAAGAGCTTCTACTGTACTGGAAGCACAGTATAGGTGGGAAAGAGCTAAAAAAATCACCACAACCTGTGTTGAAGCAAAACTCTTAATAAATGTTAACTCATTTAGAAATAGTTAAGAGGGACAGATGGAATCCAGTGATTCTCTCTCTTACATGAGTCAATTTTACAATATATTAAAAGCTTGTGTACTTTTGAGTGACAGATATGGCTTGTCACTTTAGAGGTTATTTTTGCTATTGTTAATACTGAAATAGATTGTACTTGAGTAACAGTGGTTGACAGAAATCTTAAGTACCTCAGAGAAAGTACTTGTCTTGAATTTATTATCTCAGTTTCAGCTTTAAGGAGCTGTATGTGGTTAAACTTACGTAACAGTTATAGAATCCTGTTCAAATTGATGCCTTTTAGAAACAAGGGAGTGTGTGAGGGGGAGTGTAATTGTACAGTAAAGCCATGTTAAACCTTTTCCTTAAGTGTATTCTTTGAAACAGGAATTAGATACCCAGAACAGAGCCCAGGACATGCTCTCTGCAGTTTGCACTGAATTCGTTGTGCATCTTGTGGTATTTTTCCCATGACACAGTCATAAAAGTTTGAGCCTTCATGTACTTCATATTTAAATCAGAATTTCTCAGCTTTCCTGACAGTGTAGCCATCAAAGGGCAGGATGTGCTGCTTAAGTCAGGAATCACCAAAATGTGGTGACTTCCCTGTGGATAAACACAACCTTATATGCAGGGCTTGCTCTGTGTCCCATAATTTTCCTCTCCTTGCCCCCATCCCAAGTACTAGAAACAAAGTCGAGTAGAACTTGATAAAGCAGGAAAACCTTGTATTCATTGCAGTTCTACAGAGACTCTGTCCCTAAACTACACATTTCTCAAGAACAAGTTGTTCAAGAAAAAATAAATGGAAGTGGACGTTTCTGTACAAATCTTTGTCAGCATTGTGTTGTCAGCTCAAATTGTGGACTGTCCCTTTTTACAACATCACAATCCAACCATAGTCTAACATTTTCCTGGATTTTGCAGTGACTTTGACCTGTGAGACATAAAAGGCCATGATTATAGCAATAATGCCTGGAGTGGTTACAATTTTCTTCTGTTTACTCCTGACTGTTGTGGAGAGCTTACTACAAATGCTTAAACACTGTAGTTAAATATTCATGAGTTAGAAGTTAGAACCTTCAAAAATTACTGAAAATATTACTTGCTACTTGAAAGATGTCACTGGGGTTGCTCCTTTTGAGTTATCAGGCCCTCTCCTGTAAGAGGAAGCAGTTCAGTACTTGTTTATTGCATTGTACATTTAAATATCTTCTTTGAAGAGTAGACTTGGGAGTATCATATAACAGTTTACAGGCATTTATGGGGATAAGTAAAACCTAGTTATGTTTAATGCCAAGCACTGCTAGAATTCAAGCAGAAAATTTGCACTATACAATATGTAAACTTATTTTTATTCTTTTTAGAACTGTGCAAAACACATAGGCCATCTCAGCCACAATCCAGAGTAAAAAAGACCATTTCAAAAAGAAGTTTTGGTAATACAAGGTGCTTTGGTTCTCCTTAATAAAGGTATGTGTCTTGTCATTCTCTCTCATGCAGACAGCAGTAAAACATCTCTGCTTTTCAATAGCACATGTTCATTTTTAACTGTAGCATTTTTGTACAGATTTGGCTTATAAGGATTTTCTTTTAATCCTTTTTTTACTGTATAGTGTGATCATAACAGTGGCTCTAATGTTAAAAATACATCCAGGTCAGTTTTTCATGCAAGCCTTTTTGAAAAACATAGACTTTTACTTAAGTGTAATGGAAACATTTCCATGACTTCAGCACTCTACTGCAGAAGTTAAAATAAACATTTCCACAAAGAAATTGCAACCTGAGATTTAGTGTACTGTGCTGAATACATGATAACTGGGAAGTTATCATGTGGATAACTACATCAGAAGTGGATCCTACATCAGAAAATTATTGATTGTTTATTGCCCAAGCTGACATGCGGCTAATTAGCATAAATGTTTTATTTGCAATAGCCCTTAGCATAAACAATGTCTGGGAACACAAGTGTCCCTTCAAATACATTTTGGGAAGCCCAGATCGTTGGCTCTATTAAAAACATGCTGCCCTGGCTTCATCAGTACAAACCAGCTTTGTCTTTGTCCACACTGACCAGGTAGAAATATGAATGTGGCAGCAAGCACAGAGCCTCGGTTTGTGAATTATGGCACTGTAGGGGTGTGGTCAGAGCAGGCTGCTTAGCTTCTCTGATATTTTAGTGCCTTCTTGAGGGCTGTTTCAGGCATCAGCAACTGAAAATATACAGCTGAAATGTCTACAGTGTCTTTCTGCTATTAAGCCTCTTATTCCTACCCAGAAATGAGAACTTATTTTAAGGTTTAAGTGTCCTTTTAAATTAGAAGCAAACTGCTCCAGGGAGATATTCACAGTGGGTTAGGCAGTGGTTACCATCACTAAACAGAGCTAGATCTGTTAAGATCAAAATGGTTGACTTGTCACTCTATAGTAATTGTTCCCTGTGGAAAAAATTCAATAGCATCACTTAAATCACACATAGCTGGTCACGTGCTCTGAGGCTTCCCTGGTGCTTAGGCTAAAAGGCTGAAGGAGGGAGGAGCTGTGTCAGGAAAGCTTTTAATTCTTCTGGTGAGGGGGGAAGCTTGCCTTGCATCTGGTCATATGCACAAATTGATTTTTAATTTTACAGTAATGCACTATGATAATTGTTAACTCAATTGATTCCTAAAAGACTACTGTTAAGGGCCAGACATTATGCCCCTGCATGTCCAAGGTGCCTATTGGAAGGAGAGCTTTCAGATGTGCAATGACTGTCAGATAGTCCCCAGTCTGTTCAACTTCTTTTTATTTCAGGAAAGGACAAAATCTGTTAATCTGAAGCCTACATAAGATAAATTGAATGCATGCTATCTTAGAAATGAATTACATATCTGAACCTCAATCATTTGGGGGGAGGGGGGTGTGTGTGGTGTGGAAGAAAAAAAGTCAATGAATATGAGAAGTACTATGTTTCTATCTGGACTGGAGAATCTTTAATAATATGGGAACTGAAGCTTTTAAACACTTGCCTTACTGGTCCCAGCAATTGTCTGTCTTCCAGGCTCCTTTTCTGGTTTGATACAAGACATAGTAACATAGGGTGCAGGGGATGCGTTAGACACAAAGAAATTCTAGTTCCAGGGCAGAAGTAAGGTAAAGTGCTGGAAGTATACTCATTAGACTGCATTTGGTTTTCTAAAGGAAACAATTTTTTAATCTTAGTTTGGCTCTTCAGTTTCTTTTCAAAACCAGCATAGAAATGGTGCAAGTTCCTGGTCTGACTCTGCAACCTCCTGGGTTAAACTTTTCTCACTGTCTACGCCCGCGAAAAGTGCTGAGTTTCTCTTTTGCCAACCTCCCTCTTCCCATGTCACACTGAGACATTTCAAGTTAACCTGTATTCCCAACACCACAAAAAGGGTAGAGCTGCATCCCACCCAATCTAGGATAAAACATACAGTCTTGTGATAGCTAAGGAATATTCACTGATCCTGTGACAACAGGAGTCACTACACATACAAGCAGTTAAGAACACTTGCTGCTTGATTATGTACATTTAATAGGCTTGCTCAATTCTCTATTCCTCACCCAACACTAAGAGGAAGCCTGAAGCACCAGGCATAGCAGCACAATGCTTGGCTGTAAATGACTTCATGTAGGATGCAACTTGTCATTTGGCCTTAAATACAGTGGAATTTTTCCTCCCTTTTTCTGACACTGCTTCACAGAAACACAGTGTCTGCTAGTCTGTCTCTAACCTTTTGCAGCTTGTCCTGGCTCTTCGGTGGGGCTGAAAATCCACACAGGAGTAAGTAAGAAATTATTGCCATGCAAAACCTATACAAGCATACAGTTAAGGAGGGTTACTCAAGGAAACCATTTTGCAGTCTTGACTATAGCACTACCTTACCTGTATGACAAACACATCTTTTCTATTGCCAAACCATGAGAATAGGAACATAATTCCATGAGCAAATTAATATACTTAGGGATTTTTTTTCCCTACGTATAACCAAGCACAAATATTTGCAGGTAACCAGCCATCCCGCTCCTCCCTTCCCCACTCCCCGGAAATTAAAACAACGAAACTACTTAAGAAGCATATGCACCGCTCCGCTTTGTTCCCCGTGCTCGCCTGGCGGGGCTCATTCGCCGCCGCACAACTCGCGGCTCCGGCAGCCTCCGGCTCTGCCTCGGCACCAGCCCCTGGAGCCGCAGCTCGGAGCAGAGGGCGACCGGGGATGCACTGCGGATGGGCGGGGAGGGAAAGGCTTTACCTGCCGCCTTCCCCCGCGGAGCCAGGGGCGCCTGCAGCTGCTGCATCCACGCCGGGGCGCGGCGGGCGGGCGGGCGCTCAGAACGCCGGTCGGAGGCGGCCGAGCGCCGGAGCCATCGCCGCGCCGGGGAGCGCTGGGGAGGGAACGCCGGCGGAGCCTCCGTGAGCCACGGGGAGACTCAGCACCTGGGCGCTGAACAGCTCCAGGGAGCGCCACGGGCGGGGCCGGCGCCGCGCTCCCGCCCCTGGGCGCGGGGTC